>DWGJ01005870.1:0-10001 GCA_018246895.1 Aspitha aspitha aspitha | reverse complement strand
CTCATGGATTCGATTACCACCCCGCAGAAACATTTGTGTAATGAGCACTCTTGTTAGCTTCATTTCCTCTCCTTCTGATTCCTAATAATAGAGTAAAACAGCAAAAAGCATCATTAAACTCTGTTATGTGTAATTAGTATAAAATAATTACCTACTGCATTTATAAATCTGCAAAACGAACTGTTACTTCACTAGAATCACTCTATTCATTATGAAAGCTGTATTTTATTATCAAAGTCAATTTCCAGTTAATTATACTCATTAAACGATTAAATGAACAAATACATAAACTATTTAATGTACGTTACAAACGTAATTATGGCTTCAAGTTCACTACACTGCGTGCCATAAACAATTATCGTCAATCTAATTTAATATTAGATAATGTCAACATTCCGGGGCGGTGGTACAAATAATTTAATTAAACGCTACATCATTAGTGTAATCCTCAGTAATATCCGACAAGGAATCTAAATTAATAACATAATCGTAGCATGACATGCGTAGAACACAAATTGCTGAATTGGTCTACTACTGTAGAATATAGGGATATTACTTTAGAACATAGAACTGTCTACTGTAGAACATAGGGATCGATTAAGATTATGAAGTCGGCGAGGCGCCGGTTGCGTTTCCAGGAGATTGCTTAAGCCAACATTTACATGATGACTGTTATCGGAATTCCACTAGTCAGAACAGGTCTATTGGAATACATGTACTCTAGTATTCCTAAATAAAATTTATATCACCATTAATACAGGTAACCTTGTTTTATTCTTACATCAAGAGTAAGCTAATATAATAAATACGAGAAATCAGAAACGCGACACCCACTAATTTGGATTTTTAATAAAAAAAATGCAATTTGTGTAAATATAGTTCGTGAAAATTCGAAACGACTTTAATTATTCACCATAAGAATAAAAACTTGAACAAAAAACCTTTTCAAATGAACATAACAAGATTTAATATGTAGATAAAGGAATTCTGTTTTCGCTCGGCCGAGTGTGACGTGGTCGATTTAACCGTATTACGGGAACTACTTACGTATTTTTACGCATTCACTGGTAATCATATTTATAAGCTCGAATAAATCAATGTATTCCATTAGACATACATACATACAGTCACATAAGTATGGGCAAGATATTTCCTGCTACGGTTGTGACAAACTTCTTTCGCCGCTTGTACTTTAATTAAAATCGTTATTCGTAAATCCTTATTTTATTATTTTTATAACCAATTTTTAGAACAAACCCGTAAAATTTAAGGCAATATCTTACAGGTTATACAAATATTATGCAGATAAAAAACTTCTGGGGAAACAATCATTTTGTTTCATCCAATACGTTAAATTTCTTTCGTAAATCAACAGGACAACCCTTACAGTCTATTCTATAGATAGAACAGAGCTTTTCAGTTTAGTACTAATAGTTTGACTCTATTTAGTTGCCAGTTCACGCCTGTTAAAATGTTTATTCGAGAGACGATTAATTAATTGTTGTGGTCTTAATATCTCTCATTATGAATTCAATTCTTAAATGAATAGAAAAACAACTTGGTGTAGTGAAATTTGGACTTATATAGTCATAAACGAAGACATAGGCTTGAGACGATGAAGGGGTAATTTAAAAAAAAGTAGCACGTTACAGTAATAAGTACTGCTTCGCAATTAGAAATAAAATTGTTCTGTGTGTGCACACGTACTCGCAAACCGTCTAACTATTAATGGCTGGCCACGGTTAACGTGGTATTAATCGCTGTACTTAAACGCGAAATTGCCCCACTGAGCAACACGGTTATTACCTTACGAGATATAAAAACCGCTAGTCCGGTCCGATTGCCCGGCAGCAATAATTCTACGTTTACACCGGGAAGTTATTGACCGCTGTGACTGCTAAATCTGAAACGATGAAACCTTAACTTAATGTTCCATATCATTCCTCATTTTATTATACTAAAGTAGAAACCTGTCAATTTACGGAGAAGGAAAAGCTCGCTGGAAACGGAAATATCTTAATTTCTCTTGTTTGGAAATTAGTATGCATCCATACACAATGCATTCGTGCACTTTGAGAAGAATTTCACATTAAAATTTAAAGTAACCTATTCCATTTTAAAAGTACTTAATTGGACCATAAAATTTAAATTTTGTTATTATTTTTATCTTCATTTTTTTATTGTGTTCTCAAAATGTTTTTCTTGGGCCAAAATGTCTTGAGCATTAAAAATATAAGTAGCCATGAATTATTGATAAAGATTGTAATAAACAAACAAGATACGCGCGAAAAATATTACCTCTCGTTACAGTTAGGTAAAAACTTAATTCCTTAAATACGTATAGAACTATAATTCCGCCATCTAAATTAAAATTTTTATGCAACGAGATAAAATCCTCTATGTACATTCTCTCGAACAACCCTTATCAGGAAGGCGTGAAAAGGGTTCAACCCTTAGGCAAATGTCTCAACACCAACAAGGGTAATATAAAGCTTTTTTAATAAATTAAATACCTAATTTCATATATTAAAAACCTTGTTTTTATTATACCGTACACAAAGGTTAGAAACGGAACCTGTTACTGAACATTGTCTCTGTCGGAGATCGACTGGAACTGAAATTCAACTCAAACGTTATTGAGATCTTAGACGATCGATCGTAATTCAGATTATTGTCGAATAAATCCACATTAATATGAAAAATGATATGATTAATATAATATAACTAGTTTTACTATACTAATACTCCTACATTATTTCTACGCAGCTAAAAAAGTTATTTCGTTCGTGAATGTCTGTGCTTTGTCTGTTGTCAGAAACGTAGTTTATTTTCTCTATAAAAGTGTAGTACCTAATTTTGTTGACCTTTTCAAAAATTTCAGCTCGGTAAGCAAAATTTATGGGCAGCGTGCAATACATTGAAAAGGGTCGTCGACGCGCCATCTGTTGAGTCCGAATTCCGAAACACTAAATAGTAATTGTTTATTTTCATTACGTTTGACACGAATTTCCAAATTATATCATTTATTGAAGAATTATCTCATCAAGGCCAAGCCGCATTGATTTAATGACAAATGTAATTAATTCGCTGGCTTGACGTTGAAACTTTACGAATTTTTCACGAACCCTCAAATTCCTCAATATACTTTGGGAATGGCTGCTGTACTCTAATACTTAAAACAAACAACATCAAAAATTTTTACCCAACAATAAGGAGAGGGTTATGTTTTTCTTTAAGTTTTTGCGGTATTCACGAAAATCTTCCGGTTTTGAAATATCAAGTATCTTTTTTAGGTTTGAAGAAAATAAGATTATTTGGATTAACTTTTCTTTATTAACCCCTGACACGGACTTAAACTGTCCCCATGGAACTTGAGGCGTGCGTTTTATGGTGACATATTGAGACCCCACTTTGTTACTTTCATGGTACACTTACAAAGTAAAGTGCTGTAACAATTCTTAACTACAGCTATTTATTTTCGTAGTCACTTTCGCAGTCAATTTTATTTGCGATATTACATTATTTGTCACACTTTACTGTTGTTTGTGTATTACAATGTACAAAAATTAATTTCCCTGAAAAATAATTAAAAAACCCAATGTGTAAAAAATGAAGTAAAAGAAATAAACTGAAAATGTAAAAAACAAGTTCAGATTTCTTATAATCATTCGTAATATTTTAATGCAGAACAGAAACACAAGGAATTGCGGAATTTTACAATTGGGACGTACTACTACTAAGAACGAATTGCATTAATAAAGTTGCAATTTGATTTTAAATGTGTTTACGTAAATTATAGTCAGCTCATATTGCGGAGCTTATGCAGCTTATTTATGTTCCCAAGTGTGAATATGTCCATTTTACGACGAAATTGCATGGATCGCGGTCAGGGCGAGCGATGATAAGAAAGTTCTATTGATAGGCAATAAAGCTTGCTAATACGTAACCTTGCATTTTATTTAATTATCCACAGCATGTTGTATACTCTTTTTTATATAACTTAAAAATTTAAATATCATCTGCTATGACGGTGAAGGAGTTATCCTTCGTGAGGAAATATGTACACTTCAAAGATGTTATACAGAACATAATAAACTTTGATTCCGGCTTGTATAATTAATGCTTCTCTAAAGAACAAAGTTAGATTTGATCTTTTATACAACCGTAATTTAACGAAACAGGTAGTATACTAGCTGACCCAGCGAAATTCGTACCGACCGCACAAAAATTTCAAATATTCTGATCTTCATAATAAATTATAGCCTATATGTTGCGGAGGACTAATAGCTATATAACAAAAGAAGACTTATTATTATCCGTCCAGTAGTTATTGCGTGAAAACCGGACGACAAACAAACGGACAAATATTTCATAATGAACTTTTTTGACTTGTGATACTTGTATCACGAGCCCTAGGTTTTTTTTCAGTTTTTATCCAATGTACAGAATTGAACTCTTCGACTATTATATTATACCTATGTATGTACAGATATACCGGACAACAAATGAGATCATGATTCGTACACGACGTGCGCCTAGTCCGTCTCAATAAAAATCCGAAAACGTTACGAGGTCTCATGTCTCTGAAATGTATTCCGTACGATTATTACGACCGTCCACTTTTCGCGACGATCATAAGGAAAAAAGGTTGACATATATATAGATTTACTTGGATATGAGTAATTGAAAAAATGTACATTTAATCAAACCGAATTAACGGTAGATTCCAAATTTAAATCTACATATAGAGTGTTTCTTAAGTATCCCAAAATTTTGAATTGGAATGCTTTCTTTCTGATTGTTAATAGTCGATCTACATATAGATATACTAAAATTATAAGGAGATAATATTTATGAGTGAATTTGTGTAATATCTTTAAAACTACTCATCCGATTTCAAAAATTCTTTCACCGTTACAATTCTACACTGCCATTGAATAAAATGGGCTTAAAAATACTAAGGATCTCTACTGAAACTCCAATAATGTAACCCAGAGTGTAAATAAAAGACCTATAAAATTCCTTACATACGTTATATACGTAAAAAGTAAAATCGCTTCTATTCGGCACAGTCTATTAACCTGTTCTCTGGTCCAGTCTTAGAAGTAACTTCGTTATTTGCAGACAATATCGCTGTACACCAGATTCTATTTAAAGATACATAGTGACATTGTGCTCACACCTACCTATCAAAGGATTTCAGTCACATCACGTAGATCTTGTAAATCTACAGTGCTCTATAAGTATTTATATAGAATTATAGATTACGTGAGACACATTAGCAGCGGGTGAATGACCGACTGATTGAATTGGCGGTAACCGTTAGGTACCTACTGCTGTGCAATCATAAGGCCTGAAGCCTGCTTCACTACGATGGTGCCATGAGGGTTGGTTAAGATACGGGTTGGCAGCCAATTTCGAAGGGATGTATCGAAACAACCTTCAATAAGGACTGCAACGAGGTTTAACGAAACAACAGACTCAATAGCAAAACCTAATAAATATCATACGATAATATGAGAGTTCACGCCTTGTTTCAGTCTTTTAGGCTTTTGTATTCGTATTCATAATGCTGATACAAGTATTCAATATAACACAAGCATTTCAAGAAACAAAGCAAGCAATTTTAATACCTAAATAAATAATTATTTACGATATAATTTCGTTTAAGATTTCTGTTGTTTACAATTTAATCGGCGCAATAGCTGCCTGAGTCGATAAAAACTAATGGTGCGTTCACATTACGTTTTATGGTGTTCGCGTTGCCTACACTGAAAAAGGTACATATCAGATACCATTCACAGGCTACGTAATCAGAAATGTAGCTTTTAAAATGCACGGGCAGTGAAAAAATTAGTTACCTTATACAGTGACCATGTAAACAAGTCTCGGCCCATTTTATTTTAGTCTCAGCCCATTTTATTCTAGTCTCAGTCCCATTTTATTTGTTTTTTACGTAGCAAATATAACCATAGTTTATATTAATACATAATTCTAAAGAAATATAAATTATTCTATATAATTATTATATATAAATTATATATATTCTAATTATATTTTTTGCTTTATTTCCAATTGCTTGCAATTTTTTACAAGGATAATACAGAAGTTTTTGCAGACATGCAGTAATAGAATTTTTGCGCACTGGCCAAGTGTGGGTAATATCAGGACACGACGATTTCCTTATCGAGCGCGGGTCCCAAAAACATCAGCGTCACATCAACTCCAATACGCATTCCACGGTACTTTTATCCCATAACCCCCGGAATGCGTATTGGTATAAACGGTACCTGTCATTTCATTTCGCGTAGGTACAATTTACTTCTAATATCAGGGACACATGTGAATGATTCGCCCTCATATAGGCATGGGAGACATCTCGCGGTATTGAGAATAAATATTGGTTTTCATATCTTCATATGCAAATACATTGGAAGTAGGTATATGGATTATTGCATATTTACATACTCGTATGTAGTAGGTCTTGGATCTGCGGTTTTCTTGACATTTTTTTATTGAGGTTAAGGCTTTACATTTCAAATACATTATTAATACATACATTTCTGTAATGCATATTCATATTTTACAGTCTGCCGCAAAACAATTACTCTATGCGTGCTCATCATACAATAATGTATCCTGAGTGGAAATTGAACCCTACCCCCACCTGAGCAGACAGTCATTGCCCACTACGCCAGCGGATCGGTCAATATCATACCATTTCGAAATACTTACATATGACTTTATTAAATTGCACCTATTCTATACCTTTATTACTGCGATATGAAAAGCCTTTTCATGGCAGAAAATGCACGCTGCGCCGAAACAAAATAGGACAATTTGGTCGAATAAAAATAGAGGAGGACATCGAACGCCATTCATTCACGTGTTATGAGAGGCTATTGAGGAGACGTTCCATCAAACCTTCCCATTTATTTTGCTACAACCTTATTCTAGTTGGAGTATGAAAAATCATGCGTTTCCTTACTATCCGGTGCAGAAAAACAATGACACTATCGTCATGATGTAATTAGATTCTTTAACAATATATTTTACATTAAATTGTGTTTGTACAATAGGTTTTAATGCTGTAACAACTTTACATTGAACAAGATTACGTAAATTAACGTTAACGAAATGCAAAAAGGTAAGAACCAACAGTTTTAGATAAATTCAATAAGAAATGAAATAGTATTGTTTGAGTTACTGTTTTTTCTACGTTTCATTACCTAAATTGGAATAGTCAAGCTGCTAGCATTCTAGGCTTAAGGTTAGACGTAAAATGTAACATCTGCACAGGCTTGTTCTTTATCTGTACAGTAAGCAAAAAATAGCCAATTTAAAGTTGTCACTATCATTAGGTCCAAATTTATAATATCACTTGTTGTGTCTAGCGCTTACGCTCGCACTGAATATTAATTATTAATTTTAATTAATATTAATATTTTGTAATTAGTAAATGATATAATATTAATTAATAAGTCATATAATATTTATTTTAATTAGAAAGACAATATACTCATTTTTCCTTAACCTTCTTACGGAACATCAATGAATAGACTGTATAACGCAAAGAAAATTTCAAACCTGTTAGATTATAAACACAGGCGAAATCGCAAGTGGAGCTCATTTATATAATATTTGCGCATCCTTCAATTTGATTGTGTCTCTAACGTGTCCCAGTTTACGCGGAGGGCACACTCAATTTCAAGAGTTATTTAAATAAACACAAAGACACTTGCTTACTGGGAACACCATGAGTTTGGAGAAAACAAGGATTCGCCTTTGTATACTACGAATAACGTACGCTCATTATTCGAAACTCGAACATTATTAATCATTAAAAAAATTAATCAGCACGTTTCAAACGTTGTGTCTACTCTTATTGAAGAGTGATAAATATATAAGCAGCACGTCGGACCTGTAAAGGTAAATATGAAGATATTTGGACCTAATCGTTTTATACTACCGCCTTAGGGTCCTCCCGTGATACATACTTATTGTTGTTGTCATCATTTTTGTGAATAGTAACAAAGCTCGTCGATAGCTGCCAAACAAAAACAAAAGAATATCGTTTGAAAAACATAGGTCGTAAAAGCACTGAAATGCTTTGTCTTGTCTATTGCTTATCCTTCATGATCTAGTCATATAAATATACAGTGTATATGACTTTACATACAGCTGTCTGATATTTCCGAACATGTTTTGACAGGCGACCCGTGTCAAACAAGTACGGAAATGTGGAGGACCTAACGTCAAGTGCAGTAAAACTGATTTACAGGTAAGATACTCGTAAACCCGTAAAATGTTTTGTGACTATTTTGTAATAAAATATCGACTGGTACTTTAACAAAGTTTGTTGCTCTTTCCACATAAAGAGTCTTATTAAAAACCGATCGTCCGCTGCCGCCTGATTGTTCAGATAAAAAAAGTTTAGAAAATTATTGTAAGCAACAAACCGAATATAGAGTATTATTTTCATATTCAACGCATTTTAAAAGATAGAAAAACGTTAATTTGCTTTTTGCTCACTATGAGCGCTTTATGGGTATTAGGAATAAGCTAAGTCAAAATTGTGGTGACTTCTTTATCGCCGAGTCACGTTCATTAGAATAACACGCGACAATCTCCTTTGGACCGAATCTCGTCAAGTGGCTGACGTGCGCTGCGAGCAAATGGGCCACGATGTTGTGCTAATGTGTACCCGCCTTTACATTTTATAGCTGATTCACGTCGAGGCTCACTGAATGTCTCGTGAACGCGTAAACGTTAGGCACCGAACATTTTCACAACAGAAACACTAATACCACCATAGTCGTTACGCTTGAGATCGAAATGTATTCAAAGCAGTTGTTAAAGGGAAATTATTTTAAAGGGAAGGGAAGATTATTTTAAAGGGAAAGCAGTTTGTTTTCCCTTTAAAATAATCCAAGCAAATAGCGTACGTACTTTATTTATGTTGAAATATGCCTTTGGGTACCTACAATAATGGTAATAATATTTAAAAAGGGAACAAAAAACTATTTCAGGTTAGGTTAGGTAAAGTTAGTTTGGGATATTGTAATCCTCATTACGCCTTTTTAACGAAACGTCAGATAAGCTGTTCCATTCTTATTCGACTACGACCTCGTCAGTCCTAAAGTACCCCAACTAATTTTTGGGTAATTCTGAAGTTTCTCCATTCTTTATATATTATCCATTCTTTATAGATTTTTATATATACATACGTATAAGAGATAACGATAAATGTGCTATTAACGTCAAGAATGATATTCAAATGGAATAGCGATATTTATTCGTGAAAAAATATTCCCAAAACCCGTTTACTTGGTTCTTATGAAATACGTCTACCAATCTATACCTTATGCTTACTTATCGGAGTATAGTACGCTCCATTAAGTAGTTTTTATGACGTGAAATAACATGTGAATAAAAAGCTATAGTACTGCGATCGAGGTATTGTTGGGAGTCGTATAATAAACATCGCTTGACCCTTTCTAATAAGACACTTTAGGGTATAAGCAAAGAAGTATTTCGATGATAAATGACCGATATTGCTTAGGGATAAACATAAAAGTGTCTTGAATAAGACTTCGCTGTAGAGTCACCAGAAGTTACCAGAACACATGTTTTGTCAACGAAAAATGGAACGGAAAATAAAACATTCATTGTTTATATTCACATTATGAGTGTCAAACAAAACGTCTAAGGAAAAAAGGTATTGCTTTTTAAACGTGGTAGAGCTCATTTTTGTTATTATTATAATCCTACTATCGCGGCAAGTCCCTAACGGGTTAGGCAGGAAGCATCGAGTGGCAAATATCTCTGTCCTTACAAACCTGCCGTGCTTCGTCTACATTCATCACTCTCTTCATGCATACACGCCGGTTTCAGAGGCTTATTTTGCTATATCGAAATTCAATAACTGCAAAACCGGAGGTCGTGGGTTCGATTCCCGCCCAGGACAAACATTTGTGTGATGAGCACATTTGTTTGTTCTG
>DWGJ01005869.1:0-10004 GCA_018246895.1 Aspitha aspitha aspitha | reverse complement strand
CTCGATGGGAATCGAACCCACGACCTCCGGTTTTGCAGTCAGGGCTCTAACCACTCGACCACGAGGCTAGTCGTTTAGGCTAAGCTGTAAAGAGATAATAATAAAAAAAAGGTTAACCGGTAATTTTAGGGTTATTTACCTACGATTGTTACCATGTCGCTACTAATTTAGCGTTATTTTCCTGTAGTTATGAACAGTAGGTACAATAAATACATTATAATACGTACGATAATTTTCCTTTCCGTGAGCGAGCATTTTAGGGTCAGATAATTCCGGGTAGCGACCGGTCATCCACGCTAGCCACTCCCCTAGCAACGTAGCGGGCGTTGGACGAAACATCGAAGCAGTTAGCTGGTGCGTACCACTTGTGGGTGGAAGAAGAACCACCGCATAACCTCGCAGGGTATCGCCGCTAAAGAAGTTCTGCGCTCTCACCGTTATGATGAGTTGCGGCCCTACAAATTGAGTTTCAAAAATATGCTCCAGGAACACATTAAAGTGGTACGAAATTACTCTACACACATTACAATATATTAACTTACATCCAGACAAATTAGTGCTACTAAATGTCATTTCCACAGGCAAATTGAATACTACTTTTTCTGGGTCATTGCCCGAACGTGCCATCTGACTTGTTCCTATACTGAGCCCCGATATTGGGTCCCAATCCGGGCCCCATACAACCTCGTACCGAATGTACAATTGCTCATCAAAAACACCAGCGGGAAATGTGACATGGTCTATTTGACCATTGAATGATACTAAAAACTTTGTTATGGTGTTCTTCATTTATATAGCTAGACGTACTCACAAATGTTCGAGTTTTGTAAACGGTAAATTCATGAATTACCTAACAGTTCAATAAACATGAATTCAAAATTCAAAACAAACGTTGTTATGGTAACTAGTGTTGCCATTGAAAAAAATCAATCACTAAAAACCGTAAAGCTAATAGTAACGATGTGTAATTTTTAAATTCATGTCGGTAATGTTATTAAAGCACTCAGATATATAGGTTTGTGCTATTGTTTATTTTAAAATTTTGAATAAAGAAAAAATAAATTAAATTACCGGTTTATTTATAGACCAAAGACAAGAAAAAAAAACCAAAGCATGTTTCCGTTATACTACTTTACCGACAGTTCATAATATTTTGATCGTTTTGCCACAAGATGGCGTTGTGCATGCTTTCAAAATCGCAATCGGCCACCATTGTTGAACGTGATCCTTGTGCATAGTTTCGTAAAAACAGCATTTTTCTATAATTTATCGGTGATATTTAGATAATTCCCAGTAAAGGTACAGTGAAGGAAGTACCTTAAATACTAATAAAGTCATTTTTTGTGTGTATAGTGCTTATTTTCAAACCCTAAACTTGTTTAAAATGTCACGCGAAGTGAGCATCAGAATCGTGAACACCATACCACATATAAAATAAATGTGGTTTTCGTTGAATTGAACGATACGCAGCCTGTGTATAAGTGTTGTTTTTAGTGGAGAACAGTGTTAAGATATGGTGGATAATTGTGAGAAGAACTTTTGCACATGAGAACGTTTCAGGAGATTCTGTACACGTCGTAAGGCAGTGCAGTTACGCGGGCGAAGGCTTGAAATTTGCCGGCATCATTATGGTGGACTGAAGGGGTGTTTGTGGAAGGATCGGAGCTAATTACTCTTTGTAAACAGTGCCGCGAGGAGTACGCGCACGATGTCAGGCGGCTCGCAACACAATCCGAATGGTCGACAATCGCAGCTCGGTCCCGGCTGGAGCCCTTTGCAGGTGGTGCCCTTTATTCTTTTTTCACATGCCCTATTACAACCTTCATACAAAATTGGCATATTGTTCATAGTAGACGTTGAAATAAAATTTTCTCTATGGCCAAAATAACAACATTGCACGCGTGTATTGTGTGAACGTGCGTTCACTAACCCGAAATCCAAATGGAATCGTCATTGGACTTTAATACCGTAGCATTGTTTTTTTGTTGCAAGAACAATTGGAACGAAATCGCAATTACAAACCATGCTAATGATTCGTATTACAGTGCTCTAGATAACTAGTTTGGGTGTTGTCTGTGAGCAATAGAATCAGCTGTTTGCGTTTCATAATGTTTACAATTTCAGTAGTGAAACAGGTTAAAGCATATGCTTATTCTGCTTTTACTCTCAATGTTGCCAGTGTTCTCTTGGTTTAACAATAAAAATAATTAATTCAAAATTATATTTTTATTGACTCTATTGTTTGAATTAAACTAACAAAAACATGGCACATTGTGGCTTATTGAAATTTATTTTAATTAATTTATATTAACAATGCAATAACATTAAATTTATTCGCATTCGTAACTTCAGTTCATCTTAATTGGCATTTTAAAATATAAGTTTCATTGTATTTCAAAGCAAATGACAATGAAACAAGTATTATAATCACACTTGTTGGAAACTCAGAATTATTATTGAGTCATTGTATAAATCGGTGTTACCCTTTAAACCACATTTTAATGGAAATAAGTAACGGGTTAAAAGTTCAAAGAAGCACCTGTAATTTTGTTAATGTTGGTCAGTATTTTTGCCTCTCATAAAATAATATGTATCAATAAATGAAAATTTACAGTTGGCCATTTTGATCGTTTTATTCTCAATGACCTTGAGTGGGGTCATGACCTACTTGAGATTTCACACGGATTGCAAACTCACAGTCCGGACATGTTGACATAAAACAGACCAACCTTAACAAGTTCCAATCCCATTCGGATGTATAAAGCTATCACTGTTTTTATTGAATTTTATAAAATACCGAAAAGATTATCTCTTAGGCTGTTATGTTATTTCAGTATAGGCACACTGCAATAACATATTTTATGAGTATATCAAGTTATCAAGACACGAGCAGTGCTCTGGGGACTGGGGACTCAGTTAAAAATACACATCTTTGGTACCATGTATGAAAGTATGTTTAATTTTAGTTACATCCTCTGCTCTAGACTTAGAAGAAAAAATATGGCATATCTCACACAGTGTGTGGTCACGGTAACAATAGAAAACTGTCTGTATATCCTTAAAGGAAATCACTAAGCCTGGCCTCTTGGTTGAGTGGTTAGAGACCCTGACTGCAAAACCGGAGGTCCTGGGTTCGATTCCCACCCGGGATAAACATTTGTGTGATGAGCACATCTGTTTGTTCTGTGTCTGGGCGTAATAAAAATATCTATATAAGTACTATATCGTATGTATATATGTATATCAGCCGTCCGGTCACCATAACACAGGCATTGAATTGCTTAATTTGGGATCAGTCAGCCGTGTGTGGAATTGTCCCCGGTTATTTAATAATTTATTTTCGCCGCAAGCATATCTCGGTGCGGCAATTACACAGCAATTGTACAGGCGTGTTGCAGGAAGCCAAGAATACGCTACGACCGACATCGACAGCAGCGCGCCGCTTGGCAGCCCGTTTGTTTACGCGGCGGCTATTTTAGTAGCGGCAGCGGCGACGCAAGTTCAAGGGCTGCGCGGGGGAAATGGCGAAGGGAGCACGATGGTTTGCAACCGTTATTATATAGTAGAATATCTATACATAGTATAAAACAAAGTCGCTTTCTCTGTCCCCATATCCCTATATCCCTATGTATGCTTAATTTTTTATAACTACGCAACGGATTTTGATGTGATTTTTTTTAATGGATAGAGCGATTGAAGAGGAAGGTTTATATGTAAAATAACATTCATTAAATAGTGAAGAATTACTGTTTTATACCCGTGAGAAGCCGGGGCGGGCTGCTAGTAATATTATAAAGCTGAAGAGTTTATTTGGTTGAACGCGCTAATCTCCGGAACTACTGGTTCGAATTGAAAAATTATGTTTGTGTTAAGTAGTCCATGTATTGAGGAAGGCTAGGTTAGATAACATCACGCTGTGATTAATAGGAGTGGAGTAGCAATGACAGATATTGCGAAAACGGGAAAATATTAACTATCTAGGGGGGACGAAGCCGCGAGCACAGCTAGTGTGCAATATGATGGGAAGCCGCTAAAAACGAATTGATAGATTGCACATACCTCAGAAACATTATATATATTTTTCAATAGATTTCTTGAACGTTATAGCATGGCATGAATTTCAAACTTATCAGTGCTGAAAATATGTACGTACGTATTGCAATTGACGAATCTAACGATATTATATTATAGTACATATAATTATTCATCAGAGTATCTGATACAGTATGTATAATTTTCTTCGCAACTCTAATTGCGTTCTAAAATCGTGAGTGAACGCTAAATATCAAAACACGAAATTGCCAAGTTGCTTCAAGGATTCGTACAGACTAGTATACCTCTTACCGAGGATGTTACTAGCAGTGCATGGAACTACTACAATTTAATACAGCTAATGAGTGACCTCGTGGTTGAGTGGTTAGAGACCCTGACTGCAAAACCGGAGATCGTGGGTTCGATTCCCACCCGGGACAAACATTTTTGTGTGCAGCACATTTGTTTGTTTTGTGTCTGGGCGTAATAAAAATATCTATATAAGTGCTATATCGTATGTATATAGGTATGTTTATCAGCTGTCCGGTTGCCGTAACACAGGCATTAAATTGCCTAATTTGGGATCAGACATCCGTGTGTGGAATTGTCCCCGGTTATTTATTTATATTTATTTTATACATAGCTTATTGTGCACTGTTAACTACCTCCACGCTAGCCAAGTGCTGGTTGGTAGATTTCACACGCTTTAGAAACGATATGCATTTTTAAAAGATATCCGAGCGTCATTTAAATTTAAAGTTACAAAACGCATGTAACAAGTCAGAGGTACGCGCCCGAATTTAAACCCAGATCCCCCGGAAGCTCACTTGCAAACCACTAAGCCATCACTGCCCTTGTATCTTGCACGCCAGTACAAAGTAGACCAGAGCGTATAATAGAGCAGGCAAAAATAAATACATTTACAGTAATTCTACAAACATCAAGTGTGCGTAACTTATGAAAATTTGAGTATATTTTTAAGTGCGATTAAATTAGGTTCATTGACCCCGCCGGTGCAGACGTTGCACTGCTCACATTATTCAAATTGATGACGACACTGGTCATTATACTTACCAGATACAGAAAACGATTAGAATTAATCATGTTTTATTACATTTTCGCAACATGGATGGCGATAATTAGTAAAATTTTAAGATTGACTCGATCGTAGCATTGGCGTTAAGGTCTCGTGGTAAGTGAACCAGATCCTAGCTCAACGTCTACCAATGACGTAGTGACGTCTACCAATCCGCACTCGGCCAGCGTGCTGGACTACGGTCTAAATCCCTCTCGCTATGAGAGGAGACCCGTTCCAGCAGTGGATCAATAAAAAGGGTCGAAGAATAACAAATGTAGGCAAATATGTATGCTACTGGATACAAGTCTGGAGTAGTTAGGTTTCAGACCGCAGTCTATCGCGGTATCGTAATTTCTATTATGACATTGATATTGTATGTAGACAAACGGCAGCCGTTGTTACTGTTATCACGTAGTGTCACAACTTTATCGCTACACACCGCAGACAATAGACTGCGTGGGTCTGATGCAGGGCTGTCAGGCTTTAAGATACAAATCTTTAACCCCTTTTCCATTTCAAAACTGAACTACTAATTCGGCGGTGTCGGCACTGAAGGCGCGTGGCGATTTCGGGCCTCGAGAACTTCCTCCTTACCCGGGCAGTTCTCACGAGGACGACGGCCCCGCGGTGTTGAAGCACCCCGCCCGATGCGAGGTGAGTCGACATTTGCCACCGCTTCCCGGAGCGCTCGCCGTCTAGCTGTCGCTGTCCTTTAAAATACTATTATGGAAACATCTCACGCTGCGACGCTGATCGCGCGTGGGGACTTCGGACCTCGAGGATTCCATCTTTACCCGGGCTGGACTCATGGGGCAACTACCCCACGGTGACTTCATCCCACCATTAAAGGCGATGGTGCAAGGCCTATACCTTCTCTGCTGTCCCAGAGCCCCTTTAAAATAGTTCTCGGAGATATCTGACGCTTGCCTGGAGCGTTACGACATGGTGCTCCTTGAGAAAGACATGAAAAGAGCTCCCCTTCAAAACCACCAACGCACTGGCGACTCCTCTGATCCATCCATCCATTAATCATCACCATCATCAAACCATCAATCAATTCATAGGCGATGGTAACCACTTACAATCAGGTGGCCCGTCTGCATGTTTGCTGAGTTAATTAATTTTATAAAAAAAAATTTGAGAATTTTTTCTCTCCCGTCATATAACTGACATACCTACTTGATTATGAATAAAACAATTTCAACATTAACATTGTATTATATGTCCATGAAACATTATTTACGAAATAAATAAATAAAAAAACTCTCCTACACGATATCGAAATGTGTCCGATACAAATTAAACGTCAATTTTGACATTGCAATTTGAAATAACAACGGTCTCAGTTTTTGGGGATTCTTGTTATTTTCTTTCATGTTAAATGATTTGCGCCAAGCTTCGTTAAAAGAACAGAAAGAAAAAGAAAAATCTGTTTATTCGCGGGATTTTGCCTCCCCCAAGAAAATTATGTACATAATTACCACAAAGAAATATAAAAATAATAGTAAAGTAAAAAACTAAAAATAACATAAAAAGGACAAAAGATAAAACAATTAACAAATGTATTGATAAAATCATATATGTATATATACATATTTTTTCTGTGATGCAACACAAAGCCGCGAGACGGGAACGCGAAACATTTAACCTTCTTATCATAATCGCATTACAGGACCATTCAACTGAAGAGTCATAGCAACAAAGTATTATATTATACAATTTCGTAAACATAAATTAGCTGATTGCTTCTTGAGAATTGATCTAATCTAATGCTTTTAAATAACACAGTGAATATAGAAAAAGCTGTTAATATTTTAATCCTCGTGCGGCTAAATCTACCCAAGCAAGCAGTGCTCAGATGGCTAGGGCATATCAAAATAATGAATAATGGCAGAATCGCGAAACAGTTTATAGGGCGAGTGTAAATGTTAGACTCGAAAGAATCGTATTTGATGAAATCGACACCGTTGAGGAAGACTAGATCGCGACTTCGATGGAAGCAAAAGAGGCGAAGACAGGACAAGATAAGAAAAAACAGTAACCAGTGGAAATTCTCAGTGACATATGTATGTACTATGTATATATCAATATACATAATGATGCTGAATCGTTACCATGTTTGCTGAACCACTCATTATCTGCGCCACTAATAAATAACGTGCCGCAGCTCCTTCATGTATTTTTCACCTGTCGCCGTCTGTTTACCGTTGCGTCGCCGCGGGCACGTGACGACGACTGCCTGCCATGTTTGGAAGTAAAAAGACAAAAGCAAACACGCTCCCATTATCTAATACAATCGTAAACATACAGAACAAATAAAGGGTGAACTGTTGATGAGAAATGGGACGGAGTTATAAAATGTTGAATACAACGCGTGCCGCAAAATTATAGCTATAGGTATGTACATGTGTGAAATCCAAAAGCACACAGCTAAAGGAAATAATCATATTGTAACATTAAAGATTATTGGTTGGAAATTTAATTTAAAAGAGGGTTATAAGAAGCCTTGTACCAAACCAGGAGAAAAACAGACAAGTACAGACAGTAGAGAAAGCTTTAAAAATGGACTGTGAAGAATAATTGAGAAGGTAGATTTTGAAATGCACCTCGATATAATCCAGAAAATAACAATAATATAGATAATGAAGTAAACTTTGAGAAATGATGACTTATCGAAATCGAAGTAACCTAAATTCAGCTTTGCAGTAACATTACAACTAGTGACAAACAACTTTTTTCTGGATTATTAAATGAAATAGAAAGATATTAATATTAAAGTAAGCCCTGTGGGAAATGACAGTAGTTACCAAACACCATTAGATAAGATTGGATAACACAGTTACTCATAAATTCCGATGCTTTTGTAAAGCAGACTATTGAAGAAAGCTTTTGTGTCAACTTCATCGTCAGCCTGTAGCAGCTCATCTTGGGCAGAGGTCCTCGCCTTACGGCATCCGGCTTCCACCTTCAGCCTTTCGGGAACATCATCTCACAGAACCAGAAGTGACGATGAAACGACAACCGTCAGGATGGAATGGAGTCTCCAATGGAAACTACGGCTTAGCAAATGCAATTCAGTCGTCAATGAATAGATAGAAGATAAAGATATCTGATACGTTATCGTTGTCTATCTATAGGCATTTTCTTTTTCATTGTTAATACGTGAATGTGCGATTTCGTGGCTGTAACTTTTTATTGTTCTCAAATTGCCATGTGCAATAAATAACTGGGGAAATTACACACACGGCTGTCCGATCCCAAATTAGGCAATTTAATGCCTGTGTTATGGTGACCGGACAACTGATAAACATACATATATACATACAATATAGTACTTATATAGATATTTTTATTACGCGCAGAGACAGAACAATCAAATGTTCGTTCTGGGTGGGAATCGGAGCCACGAGCTCCGGTTTTGCAGTCAGGGTCTCTAACCACTCGACCGCGAGGCCAGTCAATAATAATCGAGATACGTTAAATCCGCTTATCATAATGTATGTTCAGGTCAATTCTCCGTGGAACAGGCGATTGGAGGAGCGATCAAGTTATCAGCCAATACCGAGCGTACAGTACGGGTCAATTGCATTGAACCTGTTTTTATAGGGTTGAGAGTCTTCAGCGTTACAGACGAAGTACAGTTACGAATCTTATCAGTGAGATGCCATAAATAAGAATCAGTTATAGTTGTGCAAAGAATCCAATATTTTCGGTAGATATATTAGTGTTATTGATTAGAGTTATCTAAATCTTCAGAGGTCAATCAACGTGATACGTGACATATCGATAATGATAAAACGAGCGCCGTGTTGGAGAGTAGAACCATAAAAGTGTAGAAAACAGTGTTAGGAGAAAACGAGTACCACTCAATAATAATGCTCAAAGACGAGAGATGATCAAATTTGCTTATGATTCAGGACAAAAATTAAATTTTTTCGCTAAAAAATCCATTTCCCAATAACATTTATCATCTAGAGCTGAAAAAGTAGCTCTATACATTGGAATCAGTGTATTTCATCTAAATAATGTAACTAGTTGTGCCCAAGTCTTCGCCCGCGTGGAACTCAACGTTCTCCCGTTTTTGCAACGTTTGTCATTGCTGCTCCACTCCTACTAGTCATACCGTGATGTTGCATAAACCTATAGCCTTCCTCAATAAATGGACTATTCAACATAGAAATAATTTTTCAAATCGATCCAGTAGTTCCTGAGATTAGCGCATTCAACCAAAAAAACTCTTCAGCTTTAAATATTAATAAGTATAGATTTCAAAAAAAGAAGCTTCAAGAAACTTGCGACGTTCTAAACTATTCCTCTATGACATCCTCAGTCCACGACAACTGGTCCTATTGGCGCCGCCAACATTAACCACAAATTGATCATACCGACTGTCGTCTGCAACTTTAACCACAACAAATATCCATCTCAGGGCTTCATTTAAGCGTTTTCAGTTTGTCTTCCATATGAACAAAATTGTTTTTTTAATGTTTTATACCGTATTTTGAGCTGTTACCGTTCGCCTATTGTTTTTATAAGGTTGAATTGGTCGGTAAAATAGCCGAAACCATTTGGCACGATTTAAAGAATTCGCAATAAACGGGTCTATGGCTAATCAAAGAGGGTAACGAGCATGTAAAATGTGCCCTAAAACTGGTTTGATGGTATCACTTGTAAATAGAATTACATATTTTCTATTTCAATCAATTTGACGGGCCTCGTGGTCGAGTGGTTACAGGCCCTGACTGCAAAACCGGCGGTCGGGGGTTCGATTCCCGCCCAGGATTCACATTTGGCTACTTTTTATCCCGGAGTTCCCGAGGGATCGGAATTTACACGGGTATAACGAGAATTAGTAGGACATTGTATTCTAGAATTCTCCCGGGGTCTGTATTTA
>DWGJ01005868.1:0-10005 GCA_018246895.1 Aspitha aspitha aspitha | reverse complement strand
CACTTGACTGTGACTCAATTCAATTCAATTTATGTACGTTTGACATCACATCGTAGAATCTATATATATAAAAGAAAGTCGTGTTAGTTACACTATTTATAACTCAAGAACGGCTGGACCGATTTGTCTGAAAATTGATGGAGAGGTAGCTTTGAACCAGGAAACGGATTTAGAATACTTTTTATCCCGTTCGACCGCGTTTTATAGTGACGTCACGGAAACGCGGTCGAACGGGATTATTCTTTCAAACGAATTTATTAAATCGAATAATCTGCTTATTTATTATCTCTAATGCGGAACGAAGTACGCAGGGTCAGCTAGTAATATATAAAGTTAAGTACATAATACCTATATATAGATATAAGCGTACAATGAAGCGATACTAAAGTGAATTTCCAATTTTGAGGACAACTGCATACTAATTTTCTCCTCACTACTTATAAGACGTCTAACACAACGCTAAGCTATTTTTAGAGAGCCGCTACTAAGAGTTAGAAATAAAATGGAATTTTCCAAAATTTTGTTGAATTAAATTTCTTTCCTGGTGAGGAACCACGTTTGCATCGGTTCGGCTTTCCCTTTCATGGTCACGTGGCCGCGATAGGTCAGCTCAAACTGCTCATCGTAATTTTCTTTCTTCATCAGGTAGCTGAAAATGAAATGTTTATAAACAGATAATGTTGCATGAATGAGGTAGGTGTTCTGTGTAGTCTCCGTAAGATGTTTTCTTCGCCGATATAGCTACTGACATGTAATTTTTGAATTATAAAAAGCCTGTATCTTTGTAAAGGCGATTTCGATGTAATAAATTAAATTTAGAACTCCGGAGGTTGATATCCAACCCACACACAGTCACTGCTTTTGCGATAAATATTAAATTTACTTGCCCAGAAACAAAGCAAACTATTAATATTCTGTATCTTTTATTGGGAACTAGACAAGCATTGATATGGATTCTCGAGAACAAACGAAGTTAAGAGGATTATCCACTTGCATGGCTTCTAACTGGAAGCAGGGTTACAATACTGATTTACACCACTATTTGTCTAGACGTCCGACTAGTTGCATTATAATTCAAAGAGAGTCGAAAAAAAACCTTACAACGTCAAAGAAACGTTAAAAGTCATATTGTTCAAAGTAGATAATGTCAAATTAAAATTAATTACCTTTGAGAATTTTTGTTAATGACAAATCAAGAAGTGACAAAATTATGGATTCTTTTATGGAATATTATTTTGACGAAGTGTTTATTAATATGAAACGTGATTGTTTGAACGAGAGATATAAAAGACGGGAGCTCGTTGAATATTTTAATACAGTGATCGCCGGCTGTGCAAAAGGTCGTATGACTGTTATATTATTTAAAAAATATTCTTAGGTAATTGTTACCTAGTTACTAAAGGTTCACTGAAGGTTATTAGAATATGGCGTTTTGTATCGTATGTCTCTTCCCAGAGTTCGAGTTTCAAAGTTCTATGAATTTCAACAAAATTGTTCCTGTAGGTTTGTTGCAGCAATATATACTATAACCGTCCATATAATATCAACTTTTATACAATAAATATTTAGTTTTCTATTTGCAAAACTAAACATGAATTAATTGTTAGGTCAAAACAAATCTGATGGTGCAACCTGTAAGAACTTCATCTTGTCCGCATTGAGGTACCACAACAATTGCAAATCGAGCAATGGTGACGTGTGCCTTATGGGAAAGTACCATAACTTGCTCTATATAGCCATGAAACTGGCCTTTGACTGGAGCGTGCAAGACAATGGGGTGGTTGCAGCTCTACTTGATGAACTATACGCTTGTGAGAAAACCTTTGAGAGGATTTTTCTTGGTATGCATCCTTTTTATGACTTATTTTTACGACACATTGAACGCAGTTATCACTACGGTTATCTGGTCCCGAGTTAGACTCCCGGCCGGAAAAACATTTCAAGGATATTTCAATTATCTATTATCCGTTTGGTTGCCTGTCCACTTTGTTAATGTTGCAGTGTTGGTAACGATAATGAGAACCAAGTAACGACTAACAAGAATTCATGTTCATTGTGTATTTTAATAATTACCATTTGCTTCCACTTCAAAAACTTTTATTAAAACGCATTTCTGACTTATTTAAGTATATATCGAAACAAAGTTCTTTCGATCACCAATCTGTTTTGTTTTAGGAGCAATATTTGGAACATCAGCCCCACATTTTCTGGCTGGATGGAAATCTGACTTTATGGACAAAGAAGAAAACATTCACGCTCTTGTATTCTTCTTGGATCACGCCACCAATGCTAATCTAGAATACCGGGAAGGCGAAAAAGCTTTTCGTTTTATAGATGTTCCATTAGAAAGTTGCGGTAAGGCGTCTCCAGTTAGAGTGGTCATTCAATTAGGGGCGTCGGAAATGCTGATGATACTTCTGAGATTCGGAGCGAGAATTACACCCGAGAACGCATCCACGAACCCTGTGGAATCTATTTTGGATAGACTGAAAGAGTACAACCGTAAATATCCATACGAACTTGTCACCTGTCTAAAACTGTCTTTACGAGCAGTAAATCAACTGAATCTAACAGTGGACAAAGCAAGTTTTAAGCATTTGGAATTACCAGATGATTATAATTATCAAAGAAAAGTTGCGTTGGAAAAGTATGGTGAAATATTAGAAGATCATTTGGTGCCTACGTCTAGATGCGGTTTGAAGCCTGTTGAACTAAAGCATTTATGTAGGTGTAGGATACGACAAACTTTATGGGAAAATTTCGAATTGCCGTTCGGTATTTATAAGCTCCCAGTTCCGGCTTCTTTAAAACGATATTTGGATTTGTTCGAAGATTAAACTTTTTTGTATAAATATTTGGATTGTTTAATTTGTTACCTGTAGGTGTCCTCGCTCACATTGATGGTTCCAGGTACGCCGGTAGTTTCGCATCGACTTGTCAAATTCACGGTGTTTCCGAAAAGGCAGTACCGCGGCATGCGATGCCCAATCACTCCTGTTACCACTTCACCAGAGTGAATTCCGATAGTAATGCCCTGTAGGACATCCAAATCAATTTCACATTTTTTTGGTGAGATACAAAATGTTGTAACAGTTTAATAACCATTAGAAATTTTTCTTATAATGATGGTCATGACGTGTTCCCAAGTTTTCCACAAATACTTACCACGGGCTCGCCGTCAACAGTGACGGTCCTGGATAAGTCCATCATCTCGAGCGCGAGAAGCGAGATATGCTTCGCGTGCGCCACTTTGTACTCCGGCAGACCAGAAACCGCCATATACTTGTCTCCAACAGTCTCCACCTAAAATCAATTGAAATTGGACTTATTTCTGAAATCCGCTGACATAACCTTCGATTGAAGAAATAGTCAATATACATTCGGCTAATACATTGCTTTGTTTGTCGGTTTTCCTAGCAATCTGTAAAGAATTTTTTACCTTATAAACATCAGGATTACGCTTAGGATCGGTCAAAACATCAAAAGCAGTATACAAATCGTTGAGCATCTTAACGATCTTCATTGCGCCCTTGTGATCGATGTTTCTGGCGCAGTAGTTGGCGAAACCGACGATGCCACTGAAGAGAAGCGTGACGGGATCATAGCGGCGAGCAGGCACCGGGCGGCGGTGACGTAATTCGGTTGCCACGCTAATTGGCAACACGGAGTATAAGAGTCTGTATGGACGAGAATTGCCAGAAGATAAAAGACATTTTAACATGCGTTAGTTACCACTTACTACTTAGTTGCTATAATAAATCAAGTGCTATTTTAGAGGAGTTATTTTAGATCTGAGTATCACGTTAAAAAAAGGAAATCTGACCGATCAGTTTTTTGTTTCTCAGCCTCCAGCTCGCGGAAGGTTTGCTGCAGTTTATCGGTTAGCACTTCTAAGTTCTGCGTCAGCTTGTAGTCAGCTTCGAATTGCTCAGACATCAGCACCAGGTCCCGAGTTGCATCGTGCAGAGGAATGTCGGAGATGCAGAGACCTCGACTGTTCGAAACGAATAGGAATGAGTTCAAGCAATAGCGATAAAATGTAAAACTCAAACTGGTTAAGGGACTTGTCAAAGTATTCATGCTTTTCATAACACCGTTTTCTATTATCACGTTGAAGTTAATGGTCCATACTTACCGAGTTAAATCATCCAGATTGGTCACGCTAGGATAGCATTGGAACACCACAACGTCAGTTTCAGGAATATAAAGCATTTGACCCTGAAATGATTATGATGAAAAATGAACGGCTAGTAAATAATTGGTACAATTGAATTTGAATTTGAAGAACTAACAGTTAACGTGTAAAACGAACCTTAAGACGAAGTGACGCAATTTTCTCGTGAGGGTCAGTGACGGTCATCTCTTCAGGCTTAGTTTTCAATACATAAACAGTATTGATATGCGCCAACACATTAGAGAATGTCATTTCCAGGTGCGGTCGAACCTGGAATAAAGAAAATTTACATTAGCTATAATAACATTGCAATGGATGCTTCTCTTTTGCTGTTCAATTTAAAATTTGATCATCTACATTCGTAAAGACAAGAGTACCTAAATATGTGTTAGTAATTGCATTATTTAACTAGGATTTGTAAAATAGTAATGAATGTACCGTATCCAAAACATCGGTGATCTTGCAGCCAGGTCTAGTGACTCTGGGCAGAAGACGCGAGACGGTGCGTCCGGCTTGGACTATGTTCAGCTCGCGGTCGAACATCAGGTGGAATGGGAACACTCGGCAAAATGTCGCCGGACTTACTTTGGGCTCTGAAAGAAACAGTTAATTCACTTGGATATTAGGCTTTAAATATAAAGTTTTTTATTATTGGAATAGAGTAGCAAACGAGCAGGCAGCCGTCACAAGTGGCCGCTGCCGTCCATGGACATCTGCAACCGACTCCTAATAGGGACAGAAGTCGGTCACAGATGCATTGCCACTCTTGAGGCCTAAATGGTCGCCTCTGGTATACACGTGGACGTTTAGAATTTCTTATCTTAAAATCATTTGTACTTATAATATGTGCTTTTACAATGATAAGACATTTATCTTATTCATCTTCCTGTTCTAATACACATTAAAAACTATTTTATTGTTATAATTATTATCAAAAATTTGGTCTACATGTTGAATAAATTTGTAATGCTCCTAATTTAAAATCGACACGAATACTTCGATTATGAAGACATAAATGTTGGTTGTTGTTTTTAATAAATATTCATACCAAGCGACAGAGTCTCAATTTCAGCGATCTCCGGCGCCGAGACTCGCCCAGTGGTCGAAGTTTCCGTAATCAGGAATTGGACATGATCACATTCCTCTTTAGTCTTCAGAACTTCAACTTTAACTTCGGTGTTATGAAGCTTGCTGGTCACCGTCTAAGAAACGTAAATGTTGTAAAGTCGATGTCAATAGTTTTTAATGTAATGACATGAATGTTAAATATTCAATTGAATATAAAAAATCATATATTATGCCCCTTTTTAAAGTGTCCTTTAGACTGCCAAAAATCTATTTATAATACTTCTACACAACATTATATGTACCTTCACAATTCCAATGACAATATGCTCAAGTCCTGGTCTATCGGAGTAGTAATGGAGAACAAGTGCACCATCTTCTGGCCTCTCGGTGCATCTGAATGACGGAGATCTCATCCCGGGGTACAGGGTACCCAGATGGTCATGCAGTCCATCCAGATTCTGGAAGAATGTACAAAGAACTTCTGAGTATAATGCTTTTTATCTAACTGCTTGAGGCCTGTAATATTTTCCACCACGCTACTCCATTGGGGACTAGTGGTAGATTATCTACGAAATAGTTGCAATCAATTCTGATTATTCCTCGTAAAGATAGTGCGACTGAGAGAAACATTTACGAAAACATATAAAAATGACAATCTATAAAATAATGCAGTTTACCTCCAAGTGAGTCCTTCATACACAATCAAAATTCTCAAAATACATACCTGTAAGAAGTCACGCGGCGTTGCCCCGAGCACTTGCAATATCTTGTCATAACCAGAGTCTTGGCAGAACTCGAAAAAAGTCATCCCAAACAATTCCAGAATAGCGTGAGCTGGTAGTTCTGTAATAACGATTAAAAGTAGCAAGGAGCAATAACATGAAAACGTATTTAACTGTTTTATAGGCCTAGACTCCTAGAGTGTCAATTTAAAATTATACATACATGCAATATTTCTACCCCTATTAACTTAGGGAGGGAATATCCAAAACTCCTTCTTTAGTGTTATTTATCTTAAATTTATCGGCAAAAATTTCAGGATTCCAGGATTTTTTTATTTGCTTTATTATGATAAAAGAAAAAAGACGATAGCATGGCATACTCACGTAGAACCTCAACGGCCGCGGTAATCAGGTTGTATGTTATCTCGTCCTCGTAAATCTGCCGCACCAAAAATGACCCCTCCATGGAAACTTCCGCCTTCTTCCTGCAATAAACCACGATTTATGCATTTAAACCTGTATTACATTAACGCAAAACGCAGACAAAGCTTCGATATTTATTCAAGTTAAGCGAATTGGTTCGGATTAGACTACTAATAGCAGAAATCCAGATGATAGATAAAAATAATCATGCTTCAGAAGCAGACGCCGATTAATCTTTGTAATTACCTAAATAAAAAGATACAAGTAACTACAATAAAAGATATGAAAAACATTTCCTGTTTCATGATTACTAACTTAATCTTTTCCCATGTTTCTTCGCCGTACGTTTTCATTACCAGTAGCTCCAACGCGTAATTCACAAATCCGTACTGTAAATAAAGTTAAATAAAATAATTAATGTATTTTTCTGTTTACATATTAATTTAAAATTATAATGAGTTCTTACCATCGTGAATATTCAATCACTCTTCTGATTTCTGCAAAAAAAATATTGTTTCTATTATTTGGTTCGTCATCATTTAATTTACAATAATATTCATTACAGTAAATAGTAATTAAAAAAGTTAAATCAAAATCATTTACTAGCTCCCAAGCGTTTTCTAACTTAAAAGATTTGTCTCCTAAATTAATAACAAGAGAGATATAAAATTTTACATTTAGAATAATGTTTTTTACCACGAAGAATTTGAACACAGGTATATTTTTATTTGAATAGGGAAAATGGTTTAACATCTCACAGCGAATTCTTGAGAAAAAACCAATAAAAAGCACCAAGAATAAATATCGCAATTTCCTAACAGTCTTACTGTGTCATAGGAATCTGGGTTGAAGATTGTTTATCTTACGACGAGCGAAAAACTCATTTTCTTTTGTGTATTCCTACAATTACTTTGAACTGAGACAAAGAACTCCGTTTTTTCCTAATATCTCTGGAACGTGCAATGCAGATAAATAAATGATACAAAGTAACGAATGGATACCATTTGGAACGGATTCATAATATTTTCCTCTTAAATAATAAATAATTATGGGTTTTAATATGTTCGCCCGCTTAACTGTTAAGCGTAGACTGCAACAACACAAATTTGCTGGCTATGTCACTTATTACTTATTAATAGTTACTAATAACTTATGTCACTTATTACTTTGAATTTGACATTTTAGTTGGTCTGCGTTAAGTTTGTTTTGTATTCATAAATTTTGAAGTTGTAAATTAAATTAATAATAAATTAAAGCGCCATCTGTTGGCTACATAACGAATAATAATGTAAGGCCCGCGTAAACTTAATTTAAAATCTTCCTTCGTTTTACCGCTAGAGGCCGCTACTTGTATGTACAATTAATGGCATTAATAATGGCACTTGTAAATAATTATAATGATAAAAACTAATATTAAACAATTATGCATTTTACAGTTGCCATTGCAATAATATTTAACAAATTTACTGTGTCATAACGTAGATCTTCCCGGAAGGATAAAAATAATTAAACATGAATACACAAACATATTTAGGAAAACTGAAGTATTCGTTAAAATATGTATGTGTCAGTTAGCCGCTTAGAACTCTACATTTTCATATAAAGTTTTTAAATACATACATTTATGTAGCAAATTGCAATGTAAATAAAAAAGAATTCAAAACATACGAAAAGGACAGATAAATAGTTAATTTACTTACCTTTAAAATGTTCTGTCTTTTAAAATTATAGCCAACGTTATAGTAATTATATTTTTTACACTGAAGCCGTATATTTCGTAGCTACGTATCATTTATTATTATTTAGGCCGACACAACTCCCCCACACGTAACTGTCCGCGCCAAAGGCTTAGCGCACACTGACGTAAAGTAGCACCACGACTTAGTGTTTAAAGTCTTATCTAAAGAATACTATAAGATCTCTCACAATATTTAAAACACTACCAAAAACTATACGTAATAATATTCACTTTTATTTTAGTGTATTTATTGAATAGTATTGTATTTTTAATCATACTTTTCTTGAAATTTCCAACGCCATCTGTTATGACTTTTCCGAGTTACACGTATTCAGTTTTCCATCATGAGATGGCGCTACGAATACTATTATACGGCAACGAAAATGTCAATTGTAATGGAAATATGTTAAACTGTATAAATAAACATAAGGCCGTGTTTTAATGTACCAGCGTGGCGTAGGTACTTCCATTACATTACTTATATATACTTGCTGAGCACTATAAAGTTTATCTTGACTATTATGTATCTATAGAACATAAAATATTTTCTCAAGTACGGGATCGCAGAGTAAGGAAGAATGAGTGGTTCTGGCAAATTTAAATTGGTTACCCATTAATTTACAAGTGCTTTAGAACTATTACGGTCTTTAACGCTTTTAAAGCACTTTTTAATAATAACAGCATCCTATTTCATTATATACACTTATGTTCTTAAAATATCTGGTACCTAATAATGTTTTTATTAATAAGTAAACGTTAACTCAATACAATTTTCATTTTAGTGCATTTACCATGAAACTGAGAATATTTAATGTTTGTTGAAGGTTAATGGGCCTGAAATAGCCAAGACCATACAAAAAGACTGAAGTGAATGTGATGCCAAAAAGTATACATCACAGAGGGAAAACACTTCAGACGTGATTGATGGTATGGAGGTATGCGTGGCCACAATAAAATTTAATTATTCAGACCAAAAACCATAAAACATTAATAATGCATGGTCGTGACATTGACGATGAAAAATCTAGTGAATTCGTTATAGCATAATTTATCATAACGCGACCTTTGCGGTTATATAAACGCTGATATATCGTTTTATGTTGCACCGAAGATATTAAGTATTATTATTAGGATAAGTGCTATTAGGTACAACTTACAACTTACGTATGTATATAACCGACTATTAATATATTTATCTATAGGTTCTAATTTGTGATGAGAAATCCTTGGGCGAGGTGTAGGAATAAAATGTAATACTAGGTCATGTCCGTGACTTTGTTCATGCAGAAAATGAATTTATAAAAACTATATTAAATTTGTCTGTAGTAAACATAAAGCTAATTATTTAATAATTATTAAATATGTATGTATCAATATTACTTACATCAAAATCGTGAAAGAGTGGACTTAAAAGAACCATTCTCTATATAAACGCACCTTTTTGTCCTTTTATGCGTGGTGTGTGTAATGGACTACTTTGTATCACTAGATTTAATGGATCTGAGAATTAAATTTACCTCCGATTTAAATGTGATTAATTTGTGGGTGTTTTTGATTTGAAGAGTTCAAAGGAAAAAAATTGTTGCTGAAAATACTTTAGTAGGAGGTTTAAAACGGGGTTGAGGTACATTCGACAGATGGAATTATCATGAACTTGTATAAAAGGAAAAAAAGATTCATTTTTGCATGATCTGTACACAAAACATATAGGTAGGTACAATACAAAAAAAAAACAAAAATAAAATTAGGAAAATCATCATTAAATAGGCCCTGCTGAGCATAATGCTGACTGTTATAGAAACAACCAGCACTGGTATTCCGCACAGGCCGTTCGGTGAAACTACGGATATTTTTTTTATTCAATTTAATCTAAACAAAAC
>DWGJ01005867.1:0-10005 GCA_018246895.1 Aspitha aspitha aspitha | reverse complement strand
CGGGTAAGGAGGAAATCCTCGAGGCCCGAAATCCCCACGCGCGCCATTAGTGCCGACGCGTGCGATGAATTAGTAGTTAGTAGTTAGTAGGAAACAATATTATACAATAGAGTTTTCTTATAAGTGTAAGAATATAAAGATATTAAGGCTTAATAATAATAAAATAAAGCAAGCATTTGTTATTTATAATGTAAAATTAATCAAATAAATTCTTTAAGAACGATTAACTTATTAAACTAAAATGAACGAATTGCTCTTTTTTTTTTTATTACAGTCATAAAACGGACGCGTAACATCTAGTATCCATAATATAAGCTCAATATCACAACCATATTTACGTTTATCCCTAATAGTCAACATAACCTCTCTCACCCTCGTTAAACGAATTTAACCATTTAAATGTACACGAGGCGTGCTTCACACGTTGTAATTAATTTAATTAGTGGACGCAACATCCGGCTAACTTTAACGAACTGCTATAGGTATATTTTTAATATCACGTTAAATCAATACCGGTATATATTTTGTATTTCATAAAAACATTGGCTCTTTATGATTACAGAAAGATGTTTTACACTTTTACACGTATCCACGAACACAGATGCAGAAATACAATTTCCGTTCATATAATTATGTTATTAGATTTGGTTTAGATGTCCCCGTAGCTCGCCACCAGAAAACAACTACGAAATACATATTCTGCCTGTCCTAGAATGTGAATGAAGGAATCTTCCGAGGATACGGTCGGTTGGAGTGGTAGCTCAAACCGTCCATACAGCAATTGCGGGAAGGCGACGTTGTATGGCTGCACAACGTCGTCAGTGGATGAACCCACAAAATTAGACCCTCATCCTTGAACACGAGTTCACAAAAAATGCCGCGCTGGAATATACCGGCGCTGAGGAAAGCCATAAAGAGGGTTTTAATGGCTAAAAATTGCTCATAACCCAGTGTCTCTTAACGTACTTAAAAAAAGGTACAAAAATAAAATATTAGGTGTAAAGCGAGTTAAGATAAGTATAAATATGTATTATGAAAACGCCGCCTTCATTCAACTGGATGAAGTTAACACGTAATGGATGTTTTTATCGAAAAAAACAATTTCACTTTGCTTTTAAACCTACATAGCTCAATACAAATATACTTTGCTGTTGTTCACCAGAAAAACACAGAGAAAAATAACATACAAGCAGGAAAAACAAGAGCGGTCTTATCGCTGAGTAACAGATCTATTCCGCGCACTGTTTGGATAAAGGAATTTAGAACAAAGGAAAACAAAATATTAGAAGGTTAAGCTCGATTTTGCTACCTATGGGAAATACGAATTTATGAAAGGTACACGAGTATAAATATACAATAACTTGGATACAACTAAAATAAACCAAAGAAAGTCAAAGCGTAGAATAACATTCCATGTTGTTTCAATGATCGAACCCACTTTTTATATAACAGATAGACGCGATATATGGGTATCAACATCAAGGAGCTACAGATAAAAATAAACGCAATAGGTTTTATTACAACTGATGTACAAAGTCTTCGTATGGAAGTCAAAGACAGGTCATGAAGCAAACATAATCAATTCATTCCTTTAAATGTGGGGTTTAAATATTTATGAAAAAGTTCCATGCTGGTTAAACAGCGGGTTGCTACAAGGTGAAAATAAATCAATCCACTTCAATAAATAAATGTAATATACATATATATAATATTAGGTACTGACCGAAGAATACCCCTGAATGTACTTCTGTATCTGACATGGGTTGATAAATGACATATGACTATCGGAGGTGATTTATTTAGGGCACGTTTCATTTTGCAAAGTGATGTTTTCAATTAGCAATGCCTTCTATCAGCCTTAACAATTTATTTACTTCCCGCTCTCCGTAGGTGATTAGCATTAATTGGTTATGATTGCTTTTTATACATGTTACATTTTACTTTTGTTTAGTAATAAATTATTCGAACCTGGCGCAACCACAGTTACCCTACTGATGAGTTACTGATTTCCAAAAAAAGGATTTACAATTTTTCTTTCATTGGACTCGCTTTTAGTGTACTCATTATTGTGCCTTTTAGAATTTTACAAAATCTTAGTACTCGTAAATTCAAATGTCTCTGAGGACACAACTGAGGAGTTTCATTATAATTCGCCTGTAATGGCATGCGCATCCGCCCGCTTCCGACAAAAGCTTACTCGTATAGCAGGAAATAGCGTCATACAACTTTCGTGGCTTCCTGCGCGGAAGTGCTTAAATTAAAGAGAACTGATCTCAGCAACGTTTCGAGTATGTGAAAATTGCTATGCGGTAAATTTATTTGCAATTTTCAAAAAAAAAACCGGTGTTCCATTATGTGATAGACGTCAAAAAACTTTTTTAACTGAGATATAATTTAAGATGTTCTGGTTAATGTGTTAATTTAATATTTTTGTTGTAATATAAAACTAGTAATCATACACAAGACACCTATTAATCAAACCCGAATCTTACATGATTAAAACTAAGCATGTTACATTTTAATAGGATTATAAAATGTTTTCTTTTCCTACATTCGTCGTTGCTACCGGCTATTATATGTACATTCTCGGCGGGTCTCAACGTTCGCATCGTACAGATGACATTTTCTGATTAAGTATGTTGTAAATTATTTACATAAAAATGACTCCATTTACGTTGATATAGAGGAACCGCACAGTAACACCGTATCTGTACAAAGTTATTGTGTACAAGTGAACGCATCTGTTGTCTGTTCAGATAGGGTATATTGGTACTGCTCGTACTTGTTTAGAATCTTCGCTACGACGAATATAAAAGGAAGACCAGGTCAAGAATATTTGTAATAGACGAGCCTAGATACCGACTTCGAGCAGAAGAACCGAAAAAAATTTCTCAGGACCCTTTCTGGAGGAAAGCTCTAGTCTCTGCCTACCGCTAAGGGAAGTGGGCGTTCCTCTGTCAATGTAACTAACTATAAGATGGATAAGTTTAAAAGCTTATTATTAGTATGTTTGCAAATATAAATGTATTTTTCTGTGGACATTACATAATTTTTTTTACAGATAACAACAGTTAATTAACGTATATAACTTATAAATAAAACTGATTTTAAAACGTTAGATTGCTTTTAGTCACCCTAAGGGCTCCACTTTATTGTTTGTATGATTCGTTCATCTGCTTCACATCGAAATCTGATTGTTAACAGAACCTCTCCCTTCAGGTATATTCACATACAAAATACTACGGGCATTTCAAGAGCATTTTCACTCCGCACAAAAATTCCCCACCGAGCTATTTAAGCTTTCATAAGGAATTTCGTTACAGGTAACGTGATTGCTTTTTCATATTCAACGAATTTTGTCGCTCGGAATCATAACCTACATATTGTTTTCACATGGGAACAGACAGATCGAAATGTTACGTTTGTTTTTTTTTTGTTTACCTTAATTTTCCCAGTCACAATCGTATCGGAATTGGTACCCTTGTCGGCAAAAATATTGTTTAATATCGCCAGGTAGATATTTCCTCAGGGAAACTTCAGCCGTTTGTTGCTTTTTTCATGAGATTCATTTTCGTGCTTTAGTTTACTCGGTACCTAGTACTTACAACGAATTCCTATACTTGGAGAGTTCTATAATCGACCCTTGATTCTTATATGAAAACTTTGACTTTTAGAAAGTGATGTTATACGAAACCTAAAATTGCGTTTCTTGATTTGTTGCACTTTATTTATTCTATATTTATGAATTTGTTACAGTAATATGGCAAAAATTTCTACTCTAGTAATTTTTAACGGTCATTTAAATTATATTCATTTTTGTGTTAAAAGTAATAGTCGAAAATATTCATGTGCCGTTTGATTTAATATGGTTGTCGTTATTGTTTCCAATAACCTTCAAACACTGACAAAGCAATTACATACAATTCTGTAAATGATAGACGCAATGAATTTCCAAAACTATTAATTCATGGCAACAAATGTGAATAGCACAATACAATTAACGTATTACGGTTTTAACAATTCTGTAAGCCTGTGTAATTATTAACATTCTATTAATTTAATATGAATATCCAAACAAGAGTGGAAACAATGGTTATATTTAATCGGAAACAAATAAAATCTATTTAAGCTTATATAATTTTAATAGCATTTATAAATAATAAACAATAAATTTGTTATTCATTAATTTACTTAACGGTTTCAATTCGCAGAAAATATGTTACTCCTAGTTTACATAATTACGTAATTGAGTATAATCTGTCAATTTAATCTAAAAAATATGATTGCGAAAATGAGTCAAGTATTGATGAGTTGAGTGGGTATGTTGTCATCGTCGATAAAAGGACTGAGAAACTGAAATGGGTGTTGATCTGTTCTGATTCTCAACAGTTTTTATAAGAGTGATAAAACCGTGAAATATCCGATTTCTACAATCATCAACGTTGTTCACACCGTTGCAAGTTTTTTATTAATTAGTATAATTTAAGTTAAAAAAAAGAAAAAGGATTTATTTAAATGACTCAACGCTTTCAAAATCTGCAGCATTGAAATGATTACGATATTTCAAGCTATCCAGTATTATTACATCTTCCCCCAATCCATGGTCCAGTTTATTTATCTATTTATTTATTAATTATCAGTTATCCGGTCTAGCGATTCATATGACGCATTAGTAAATCTTTTCAGTAATTTTGTTTTCTGTACGTTGCTAAGTGCTGAAGTCATGTTTTGTTGACTCGAATATTTGCTGAGAAGTGTCCTGTTCAGACCTTCCGTTTCTTTCGGATAGTTTTGATTTTTTTGACTAAAATTCATAAAATTCTAATTAGGATATTTGCTGTAACAGTTATAAATAGTTAAATATTACATGGTTTGTTCAAAACTTACATGTTTTTCGAATATTTTAGGATATATTTAACTTAGATTTAATTAACTAAACTCATGTAGTCATAAATAGTATTAAAATATAACTTATAACTCTGGAATTACGTTGGTAATTTGCGGTGGCAGCACCGTTGAAGCGCAGTTTTGTAGCGCGCACTTACAAACTGTGGAATGAGTGTCCTTCAAAGGTGTTTACAGTACGTTTACTACAACTATATAAATAATAGCGCTGTAACACGATTTTAATAACTGTAACACGTTAGGTTCCAATTATTAATATGTACTCTATATGTCCTGGCTGAAAATCGAATTCATAATCCCAAGCTCAGCGGTCGTTTACTAAACCAACGAGACGATGAAATAATGAAATATAACACCTGAAATGATTGCATGTATTCAGGAAGGAAAGCCAATTTTTTCCATTGTGGTAATATTTGTTGCAATAGTACCGAAACTGTTGACGGCAACACTTTAAAATGCTGAAGCAACATTTATTATGCGCTATAAAACCTCCGGTCGTTTTAGAGTCGTACGTGCTTTCAGCGAGCTTTTGGGTTAAATATTTCACATGTTACTGGACAGAGAATTACTTAGTCGAATTGTAACCTGAAAATTCCCATTCAAAAATAAAAAGGTTTAAGTATTTATACAACTCTTTCCGAATCATGTTTCAATTTTAATGTGAATAGTTACGAAGAAACGAGGTCTTTAAAATAAGTAGGACATCAAATTTTTTAAAATAGTAATATATTTTATTAAAAATAAAAATATTGATAACTAAGTATAGGTACGTTAATTTTCTTTCCGATAATATTAACAAGTATTATTATTTCTTGCACACACGCACTCACAGGCTTGCCTGTGGCTTGCCTCTCTATGTATATTATCTCTATTTTTACGAATGCTTATTTTTTAATAAAATGTCAAAACGAATTTTTTGTTAATATCAATAAAAATTTGATTTTCAATCTATAGGTAGTCACGTGACATTCCTAACATCTTTCCCTTCTTTGTTTAATAGAATTGTTTTTGTTTAATAAGTAACTCACCTATGTACTTTCATCTCATTTTAGGGAAATTAGACTTCCAATAACTGCCACAATATCGTTTAAAATCTTTGTAAATTTTTAAAATAACCACTTTATTGTCATTACTATAGTAGTGTTGTTAATACTTATGTATGTCTAGTGTTTGAGTAAATTGTTATTCGTTTAGTGTAAATTGTTATCGTGCTAAAATAAATGTTTTCTTATTATTATTCAACTGATTTTGCTCATTGCTTGCAATAAATAATCTTGTAAACCGAAATAAACTCGGTACCTACCTGAGTAAGTCCCGGGGTAGTCCCTGCCAGCTTGCTCTTGATCGGATTAATGCATAATTCCTTAGTATCCAATCCGATTTCCGAAACTTTTTAAGTCGCCCGGAAGCCTTCGTCAGGAGTTAATGACTTAATGGATAAACAACTAGGACTGAATGCTTAACGTACCTGAGAGGGTAATTCCCAGCTTTCGTAAGAGGCGGATCGTTTATTTTAAATAGATACAAACAATGGAGCGATATAGAATGGATGAACATGTATGGGAATATAATGTAAAGATATTACAGATAAAGATTAGTACAGAATATGGCAAAATCAACGCTTTTGGTCGCCACCTACAATATATGTACTTTCCGATACGAAAATAACACGAAGATTCAAGTGATAATTAATCTGCCAGTTTTTTTTTAATTTCTGGAATTTGTTTAAAAAAAATTAGTTACAGAAATGGTAGCGGTAAATCCATCTTACGTTTTCCTACCTGACGTGAAGGAAAAACTTTATACCCATTTTTACGACAATTACGGGGACGGAGAAATAGAATTTGGCAGTTTGTATACGAAATTTGGCAGTTTATATTATATACCCCATTGGGCATATAGCTAGATATAATAGTACAGTAATACTGAAAACAGAAACAAAAATAAATAGTGCTATTAAGAAATAAGGATTATTTCTTTAAATACTATAGTAGACCGTTGTATGTTAATGAAGTTATTAAAATTTACAACCGGGAAACAACAACGTGGGCAACTTAAATATTTTAAACACAATTGTATCTTAAGATTCGTATTCTTCGAACTAGAAGTAGCAATAGTTTCCCTCCTTTAGTCTCAGTAAACACTACAAACTTGCAACATTAGGTCTTGCTCGACAGTCAAGCACTGCTTTGTTCGTCCCAGATAAAGCGAATGTAGAGCTTGCTTAAACGGTAGCCCGCTTTTACAACTAAGTTAACTCTGTATAGACTTTACTTGTAGTGACAATTAATAAAACATTCATCCTAACAAGACACACTAATTATCATCAACTCACTTCTTACTCGCAGCGATACACTAACTACTATACGCAACATACCTACAACTTATTAAACACGTATTACATCCAGATGAAATCAAAGATATCCCCGTAAATAAAAAGCAGTGATAACCGGGATGGGCCTCAGTCGCCGGAGGGGACAGTTTAGGCCCCGGGCTGTCACTATGGGTAAATAGGGACTGACTGTCTTCACACGCCTTTGATAACATTACGGAGAACTCTCAAATTTGCTGTTTTGCTCACGATATTTTCGTTCAGCGTTATGATGAGTGATATTTACTCTTAAAACACCTAGACAATAAAGGTATTCGTACTACATATTCTTGAGATAGGGAACTGACTTCTTATGCACTAAACTATCCCTGTTTCCATCATAAGGTATGAACTCATGAACTATACTCATTACTTAACCATGATGCTATGAATGTTAGATTATGATAAGCTTTGAAACCGTTAATCAACTGGTTATGAAAACAACTTGCCGATGACAGACACAAACAAGAGTGGGCAATGATTAGTGCAGTCCGGCTTCAGAGATTGTTCATAATATCCCCAACGTCAGGTATCAGTACTTCAATAGGTTATTCTCCTGAAGTAACGAGATCGCAATTTTGCTATATTGATGTTCAAAATACCTATTTACTAGGTAGGTACTATTGCAAATGTTACCAACATAGATTTGAGTTTCAATGAGATTAAAACAAGATTTTGTGGCCGCTACAAATGGAAGAAAAACAATCAGCTTTGGGTGTGCAGGCTAAGCCGTTAAATAAACCTAACGGGTAGCTTTCCGCCCTTTATCAGCGCTGAACAGCCGCCCTAAACAAATTCGCCGCAATTGAATTTTCCTCGCAAAATGTTTTTATTGAAGATATTTGCTAATACAAGTTAGCGTGATTGGTAAAAGTAGATTATTAGTGGCATTCAACTTGTATATTTTAACAGTTTTTAAGTGTTCAATTAAAGACATTTTAATTAATTATATTTCAGGTGCAGATTGCTTTTAGTTTGTTTTTCAATGATTCTAAGTATGTTTTCAATTAATATCTCAGTATTTACTCCATCTGGGCGGCCTAAATAAGACAGTTCTCAGTCGCAGGCAAGAGCGTTGTAAGTTTGTAGTGTTTACTATGTACCTTTTGCTCGGGTAGAGGTAGTTATGTTATATGTGTGTTTCTTGTATGCTGCAATATTAGTCTAGACAAAGGTAAATAGACACAGGCGTTCTCAAGGTTTCTTATAATTAAATTATTAGGAGTTACAATGAGGAATGTGGAACATGAAGATCGTAAACAACTTTTATGTCAAATGCTTTGAAACCTGTGTAACGTTTAATTTCCTCTGCACCACCTTGCCATTTTCACCGATGAATAACAACACAATAACATGATAGAGGCAAGTAGAACATAAGTACACAACGTTTCGTGTAGTGAGCAACAGGAACCCTGCATACGTGCAACATGGTTATAATTCATATTTTAGCATTGTGAATTGGTGACCAACGCCAACTATCCTTACAACATACACTTATTTTCGATTTCGGTAAGATCTGCTGACATACTAATTGTATGTATGTTTATTATTACATATTACCGAAAACGATAATAAGTGGAGCAGTGACTATCATTGTCAAAAAATATGCAAAATATTATCCCACCCCAATTTGTTAGCGGCTTTCACTCTCCAATTTCGGATACTCATACTTTTTAAGTCCAGTTAAACTGTAGCACAAGAGATATTGAAAATTAACATAATTATAATCTCATTAAAACAAGTAATTCCAGTAGTATCAACATAAGGTCTCCACAGGAAAGTAATACGTCCATTTTTTATGGTTAAAATTTTATGAGGAGATCATTAGCGAATCATTTACCTAACGATCGTTAACAATCCGCGTTGAGAATCAGCAGACCGCCGCGCTTTCGAGCGCCCGTAATGACTCTTCATGACTTGTCCATTTTTATATTATCATATTATCATGAAAAGATGACACAATAAATGTAAAAGAAGTAAAAATAATACTTGCTTTTTGCTTCGCCAGCGCCGCTCCGTTCTGCAACTTTGTTATAGAGAACAAAGCATCAAATAGAGTTCAACTTGTACTCAAGATAAAGCATAAGATAATGCATTGTCTGTTTCTGTTCCTGTCAGTCTACTAAATATTTTATAACCATGACGCAAACTCTACTGGTTAACTGCAAAAATAAGTACAGTGCTGGTACATAAGCTATTCAACCATAGCCCATTACCAGATTCGGGATATTGATTTGTTATACGAAATATTCTGATTGAATAAGACTAATAAGAAAGCTTTAAAAAACACTAACGGCTATGTTTACAAATGTATAGTGTAAGAAGAAACCTTTCGGAGGAATTCGGAGGAAAGTCGTGGTGTTATGTCAATGTACTTAATCTTTTTCCTGCATCAATCGCGTTCACATCACACTCATAACTGTGTAATTTGAGAGTAAACATTCAATTGCATTTAAGTAATACTCGTACATACTTACATAAATATGGTGACGTCGACTTTGATTATTCGGCTTATGGCCGCAATACAAAATGGACTGCAATTATTTGGTCACCTCGGTTATGTATAGTAAAACCCGGATAGTTGCCCCTTTTTTTAACGTTGGGAAATGCGTTTGCGCATGTCCCGGCTGGGGATGCCGGGGATCTGTGGGACTCCAGGCCGCGTGACGGCGGCCCGACTACCCACTAAAACCCAACTGTATGTCTTCGCAGCGCCTTGTGGCCGGGTC
>DWGJ01005866.1:0-10006 GCA_018246895.1 Aspitha aspitha aspitha | reverse complement strand
TCCATATTTTGCCTTTTACGGCGTACAAATTTAAAACACGAATTTATAATTTTACAATATTTACCATTAATTAATTAGTTATCTATTGTTGCTTTATTATTTATTACTTAATTTTTAGACTAAAATTAACTTATATTTAAAATCGACATAAAACCGTTTCTTTAATACAGTTAGTAACCGATTATTAAATCAGATTCCGATAGTTTTAGCTGATTATCGAATATTTGTTTAGAACTATATATTCAGTCATATCTTATATTTGTAACATCCATAGAATTTGTTATAAATACGCAAATTGATATTAAAAATTATTAGCTCCATAAATCCGTAAGCGAAATTTTTACGCGAACATATTAAGAAACATCTGTTTTTAATCTGTTCTGTTTATTAAATGTGAAACTGTATTTGACTAAGCGCAGGTACGCATTTTTCATGATAAATTGTTCCTACATAATACATTTATCGTGAGGAAAATTAGTTGAGCGCTAATTTTTCAGTTTATGTTCGTTCAGACAAGTAAATAAATTGCTTTTAGGATGATGAATGTACTCGATTAAATTTGTATAAAAGTTCTATTAAGATTTTTTCTTCTGTACTAGAATTTACCCATATGATCTTTCCAACATTATGTTACGTTTTTATCACGAAAATTCAATTCGATTTTATACTTACAATGAAAGCGTTCAAAAGAAAATTTTGCAATTAATTTGTATGCGTTATTTGTTATTTCAGTGCGAAGGTAATTTTATAGCAAAAAACTCAACCCTCCTTAAATCTGCATCAGAACACACGAGCGGATTAAATAAGCAATAAGATGCAACTTTTTACGTGTCTTGGGCAAGATTTTGTCCACGCGTACGGAAAGCCTGGAGCATATGCGTCATGACGATTTAAAGCCTTAGTCTCTGCCAATCCCTATAGACAATAAACGTGAATGTAAAACTATACGTGTACTCGTACTTTATACAAAAGAACACAAATATTCCGGAAAACTTCACGTTTCATTTCCTACCCATCGACTTTTATGACAAGCATATCAAGCTGAGGTCACTTCAAACCCTCTATAAAACATGGCGTAACAGAATAAGTCCCCGGCTAATCTTTTAAAGATCGTACATTCCGAATAAAAGCCCAGTTTACCGTATAAAAATATTAGGGGCAGCCATAAATGTCATGTGTATGTATGTAAATCTGGTGAACGACCCCCTAACTCTGTTATACGTCGCAAATAACGTTTATAAGCGCTGAAGACTTTGTGGCCACTAGGTTTGACCTTTTAAAGTAATATTACATGATGTTGCGTTGCTGACTGACCACGGGTAGGACTGTGAACTAATTGGAGATTTGCATTCAGGAGCTGAGAAGACTACTTAGCAACAAACAATATCTTGTCTGATGTCTCTGTGGCATTGGTATATTATGATTATGGTAAGAGTTTTAATAAAAACGCCCTAACCTTCTATAATAATTTGCTACATTAATCGTAGCTATCAGTTCAATATTATTTAAATGACGGAAAATTACGTCTTCATTCTTCTCATGTTTCAACGTTCATTAAACTCACTTCAATTACGTAAAAATCCGTCTTTATTCTCCCCTTGTGTTGTCTCTCATTAAACAATGTGGAGTCGAGAAAATGTTAGCGAATTAAACAGAATCTGATCCGTAACTATTTCACTATTCAAATTGACGGGCGTTTGACGGCAAGGTGACTTGAAGGACGTATAAACAATGCACGCATTTATATAAATTTATGAGGCGATCAAAATTCCGGTAGGTAGGTACAGTTATTGGTGTTGTGACCCAAAGACATGAGGTACAGAGAATGCAATTATAGTATCGAGTAATGTTTATAATGTCTATCTAAAGATGTAGAAGAGACATAAGAAACAGAAAAATTAATAAACGTAGTCAACGTACCAGGACGTCCCCAATATTTAAATAATTTCGATGAAAAATTTAGACTGAAAGGCTCCAGCACTTGATGTGAAAGCACATAAGTGTGTTTGTTATAATCGTAATAATGACAGAGAACCCCAAACAAAAGGGAACTTTAAGATTAAGAAATTATAATATTTATATATATCTAATTAAATTATTATTTGAATAATAGCATATTAACGTTGAATTGCACCCAATAAATTAATTGTCACAAATATTCTCACATCATAACAGTTCAATTAAAATATTACACATCAAAATAATGTACACTGAATGATGTACACTGGCATGGGGACTCTGTGTAAAATCGGTTCATGTTGGTGGAGAATTTATGACTTAATACATGCATACAAACAATGTACTATCTGTAAACATTGAAAAGTCGATGAAAATTCTGTTTGGTTGTTAAAATATGTAGGTGGTACTGGAGTTGCCTATTAATCTATATATATAAATACGGAAAACATTGATTTTTGAAAAACGCTAATCACCCAACTAACTATCCATCCATCCAACTATTAATGTCATTCCAAACTCACAAAAGGGAATGAGATGGGGCTTAAAGTGAGTTCGTTATTGATTAAGTTCTATTTGTCAAAATTGGTATATTGGTTTACGGTTGGACAAAAATTTACTATATACGTACATATATATAGTAACCTATTTTAAGAAACATTACGAGAGTGAAAACCTCGGGGCGCCATTAGTCATATTACGAAGTAGAGTGATATATCAAAACCCGTAAAGGTGCCAAGATGCGATGCCATTACAGTTAATGTCATATTAAATGGAGTAATAATAGAGATATCAGGACGAGTCGATTTTTATAGCATCGAACGACATTGCAATTCCCTTCTAGTAGGGTGCCATAGTTTTATCAGTTTTATCATAATATTAACCTTATACTCTATCAAAAAGCACGTTACAACGTGCGAACGTATCGGCGGACTTATCTTGCGATTTAATTTCGTGTCTGCAATTAGGGCTGACTAAAATGTTTCGCCAGTACGTAGTTAACATTAGGTGAAATAAAATTAAAAACATAAATTTATGCTGGAACTAGTTGTACATTGCATTGTATATAAAACGGATCGAAAAAAGAAGTAAATAAAAAAATGATACAACAAAGAAACAACAATGTTTAATAGTTTTAACTGGCAACATTTGTTAGACGTATATAAGAAATGCGCAACACGTCTATTTAATGGCAGAAGACGCTGACAACCCTATACATAATGTCCTAGCGACGTAGACTCCCATTATTTAGCCAACGAGTGCGAATGTTCGGTTATTAATCTCACTTGACCCAATATTCTTTGTAGTATATTTTTGGGACATAAATTGATATATTTGGAAGAAATTCCAGGCTAAAAAGAGGAAATAATAATAATATACATAATAATAATAGGGACCCTTCTACACGCGGCTGTCTGATTATAATTTAGGCAATTAAATCTCTATTACGGTAACCTTACAAAGGGTAGAAATTCATATGTACCTACATGCGTACTACATATTACTCAAATATATTTTTTTATTATATTCAGACAAAACAAACAAATGTGCACATAACACTAATGTTTGTGCTGAGTGGGAATCGAATCCCGGCCCCCGGTTCAGTGGTTTGACCAACATATGCACCACCTACTCAATTTACACTACCAAAACAAGCCGTTTAAGTTTGGGAGTTTAAGATACACTAAGTAGGTATTAAGAACAAGTGTTTGCTCCTGATTAGTTCAATTGCCTCTTAGAGCCAAAACTTTAACGACGATTTAATCATAATCTGTATCGAACGAAAGTCCGCGCCTACTTTGCGAGGGACAATGGAATCATTATTTACTGCCCTTTTCACAATCTGCTGCAATAAACAACGTAGGCAGCCCCAGCTACCCTTTCGGGGAATAGTCGAGATTTGTCAACACAAAATTACGTTAATATAAATGAATAATACGTTTCGTATGAAAAGTGATTTCGTAGTGTTCACAGAATAAAACACAAAAGAAGAACCAACATTTAATTAGTAACTAATTGGCCAGAACAAAGCGAGTGAAAGTTTCATTCTCTCTCGCATCTCGGAAACATTAAAGAACATCTGGTTTCCGTTAACTGATTTACCGAGAATTAGTAACGTTAATACTTATAACAAGTCTATACTCGTATGTATGTATATACAACATACGCATCGGTTTCAGATAATCGTGACTCCCAGTTAGCCAGCATCTGACTTCTTACTATATGTACACATATTGTACATACACACATTCACACACACACACACACACACACACACACACACACACACACTCATGTAACCTGGATGTTGCTTGACCATCATATAATTTACGATATTTGCAATTAAAAGATCAAAGTACACACTTGCGTAGATACTCACACTTACCTACACTCAATCCATCTCTTTCTCTCTTCACACATAAAGGAAGGCATGCAAACGTACCCTTGCACGCACACATTCTAATACTCTCATAAATATGTACATACTTGTAGCTGTAGGTCCTTATTACAAGATCTAATTTTAAAAATATGCTGGTTCAGCGATTATTTAAGAAAACTCTTATACACTTAAGAACAGCAATCTACTAAATAGCTACCTATTCAAATGTATATTCAAATGTTTTTATTACGTCTCAACCTAAACCACTTAATGACCGTTAATAAAACGAATGCTTTCATCAAACTAGTACAATATATGTATTTGTAGCTTCCAAAAATACCTGTCAAAATTGACCACCAACAGCGCCGTTGTTCCAAAAATATAACACATTTCGAATAAAACAGCAAGAGTGTTTCTGCGAATCATCAGTTGTGTATTTTTGCGGTTGTCAGCATATTTACATTTCCTCAGCCTTGTATGAATTTGTAGCGTATTTTGATTAATGTTTTTGCGGATGCACAAAGAGTACGGACATTTTATTGCGTTTTTCAAAAAGATAAACAAATGTTAAAAATACATTTTTTTTGCATCATTCTCGTATAATTTATCCCAATTGTATCGCGCTACTTCGCCAACTCCGTTACCATGGCAACTCAATCAGCAGTAGGATTGGATGAATGGAAGGAACGGGGCAGCCTCAGGATTGCCATCTCCTCAACGGTTAGTTTTAAAGCAGGACTAAATAAACAAGTTCTTTATTCTTAATTTCATCTTTCGCAACGTATTATACATGAGCAAAAAACGGCAATGTCCTCTGGTTACTAGACGTCTAGTTACTATAGGATACCGGAGTCTAGTAGTACCTATATTAAGCGATCCTAATTCTCATTCGGCAGCGTTATGCGCCCTAAATGTACCAATGCTTACACGCGAGTAAAAATTAGGATGTACATAACTCGATTATCTCGATTCACTCGCCGGCAATGATTTATTCACATGTATGCTTGTTACGACAATTAAATTAATATTCCAAGGGTTTGGACCGCCATGTAATTTTGTCCCTTTTCAGCTGTCTTTGTACCTACTGTTCGAATGTACCTTTTAATTTGCAGTGTCGCCTTTGCATTAAAACTGTAATTAAGTTATCGATGTATTGAATGATTAGGCAGGTTAATGTGTGTCAAAATCAACTCTCAAGATTGAGAAGTTTCCGCAATGAGTATTAAAATTCAACCCACAAATTTCTACCTTAGAAACAGTCGAAGTATTTAGCATCGGTCGAGATATGTAGCAGTCAAAGTAAGCGAATAATGGTATCGAATTATTATCTTAATGATCAAGAGGAGACAATCCAACGATTTAGATAACAGATCTAATAATAGCCTCTTTACGTCATTCACCCGACTGAAGGTACAAGAATAAATGTGATAATCTTTTTATTCAGTTTGCGTTGATATGTGATTATGAACGGTGAATCATTAGCCTTTTTGCATTTGCCGAATTTAAAATTCTAATTATAGAGCATGATGAGACTTTCAACATTGATTTGGAGTTCGATGTTTGAAGTTTTGACAAAGAAAAGTAAGAAAGCATGTGCGTGAAAAAAATGAGAGTTCACTGAGTATTTTAAGCACTTCGTTTCGTTGCCTTTTTCCACCAAATTTTTCCACCACTAACTAATTTCCACAAAATATGTATGTTTACTAGATATGTCCGCGGCTTCGCCGGCTTGGAAATCATTGCGTCACAAAGTTTTTCCCGCCTAAATATCGACCCCGGGAGAATTCTAGTATACAAAGTCCTACTAATTCTCGTTACTCCCGTGTAAATCCCGATCCCTCGCGAACTCCGGGATAAAAAGTGACCTATGTGTTATTATGGGTCTTCAGCTATCTACATACCAAATTTCATCGTAATCGATTCAGTAGTATTTGCGTGAAAGAGTAACAAACATCCATACACACTCACAAAATTTCACATTTATAATATTAGTACGATTGTCTGCAATCGTGTTGAAATTTGGACTAAAAGTGGGCGTTACATCCGGGTACAGGCAGATGTTTTTCCCAGATTAGATTGTCGAATTTATTGGTATGTCTAATTAATACTCTCGGTTCGTATATATTGCCTCATCTGTTTCAATAAAACAGATAATTCACACGCTTGAAAATTGAAATATTTGTAGAAAAAACTGGTGTTACTAATTTGCATACATGAATTCGACGCGGTTGTGAAGACTTATCACATATTATAAAAACGTATGATTTTAAGAAATAACCGTTATTAATAATAGCTATAATAGCTGTTATCTTTCAATGTCTTCCGTAAGATAATAATTACTTTTAAAGGTTTCGTTACTTCGTATTTTAAGGATAAATACCAACTATTGACTTGCTTATTAATCAAGGATAAACTTTATAATAATGCAAAAAACATGCAGGAAGTGATATTAGTTATTATGGAAAAGAGATTAAGTTATCATCAGATAGCTATAATAACGGGTTGATTTATTACAACGATTTGGATTGAAGCAGTATGTTCAAACATGTTTCCAAGTTGCACTAATAGTCTCGTAACCAGTGCAATAAAATTAAGTTTTAATTACTAATGAAAACATATAAATGCGCGTTTTCAACGAACAAATATGGCGATAATATGACTGATACGAGATACAAAGGTACATGCAAACATCATTTCCAATAGAACGTCCCATTATCGAAACAACGAAAAACTAACATGAACAAAGCATTAATACGTGCCTACTTAGGAATCCTAAAAGAAATCGAAAACCACGTACACGGGCGAAATGTGAAACTTTGAAATGGTAAAAATTCTCGAACAAAGTAATGAGCGTTCAGCGCACCTGATACTAAAACGTACACAGATAACGTAACAGCAGATCAGAAACAATTGGCAAAGTTAAGAAACTCTAATGGCAACTCTAAAGCGAAATAGATTCACTGCAGAACTTCTACGAACGGAGCTGTGTGTGTTACATGATTTATTTTTATTTATTAGGAAAACTTACAGTTAAGTATACACAAACGGTATATAGTACACGAGAAGAAAGCCCTTTAAAGTACATGATAATTTCATAATTCTTCTGAAACAGTATGATATGCTTGTCAGATAAGTCAGTAACCGTCGTCTTTAAGAAATTTGTATAGCAACCTAATGGAATGTTCTCCAAGGTAGCACGCCATTGACTGCGTCAGGCCGCTTGCCGTCACGGCATACGAATTGGAATTACACCTCAAAACGCGTCAATACAGACCCCATGTTAAGGAACATAGAAAGCTAAATTATTTTTTTATTAGAATAGAGTAGCAAACGAGCAGGCAGCAGCCACAAGTGGCCACTGCCGCCCATGGACATGTGTAACCGACTCCTGATAGTGCTGTAGGGAGCTGACTGTTAGTGTGAATTCAGTTAGTATAAGGTTAATAAGAATTAGTTGGTGAGTATTCTTTAGTAACAGGACTGCAGGAATGGGACTGTTAGTGATATTAGCACAGTTAGTGTGTGTTAGTAGGTGCAGTTAGTAATAGTAAGTGTTAGTAGTTGCCCTATTAGAAGTCGGTCACAAATGCGTTGCTGCTCTTGAGGACTAAGATGGTCGCCTCTGGTACACAAGTGGACCGGCAACCACACCCTTCGGACCGAAACACAGTTGAAACAACTGTAAATAAAATGTTTGTCTATGAACCAAAAAGATTTGTGCCCGTTGCAACGTTATTGTTTGTTGCAATGAAAAACAAGTTGTTTTAAAACTCGGAAATTCATAAATCACGGACTCCCTGTAATACTTTTTTGCGACAGCTTCCCTTTCTCGTAAACGATAAATCTTATCCCTTTTCATTTCCAACACTTCTTAACATGTGGCGTTTGATTTATAACAAAAGTGTACTTATTTTATTAATTGTAAAAGATGCTTATACTTACATATATGTACTCTTAAGTGATTTATATTTAACGTTTCGCTAGATTTATCTTAAGAAGACTTTCTATGATTTAGGACTAGGAAAAACTTGTTTGTTGATGATAGTTTCAATGAAAAATATATATGGCAATGCTCAAATGTGTCACAAGTTAACAATGAAAAATGTACATTCGCAGAAAGCATTAATATCCTATCCCAGCTGTTCCCTAACCTGTCAAACTTTGTTAGTATCAAAACTTAGTCGCATGTAACTTTTGTGTCTAAGAATCAACACAAAAGAGCTACTCAGTTATACTTTTAGTTTCGTTCAATTTTTCAATTACTACCATTTACCGTTTTTTAATTATTATTAGAATTCTATTTTTTCGGGAGGTGACATCGTGATGTCCAGCAGTGTTGGATTTTCCCTCAACATATTATGTTATTACTTATATTAATTTCGTAACATTTAAATTTCCTCTTAAAATCATATTATACTAAGATTCAATTTCGAACTTAGCGATAACTAAATCCCCATTCAAAATAACCTGACAATTGTTACTAACACTATTCTTCGCTTCTGTCAGATGACAATTGCTTTGTCGGAGCCTTACAATAGGAATGTCAATTTACTATGAAATGTGAATGGATAAGAATTGCAATGGATTGTGAATGGAAGGAAGGAAATATCTGATATTGAAAGATCGACGATATAACAGAACTAATTCCATAGTAACACAAAAGCTGAGGACGGCAATATTGATAGGAATTATATTATGTTATTTATAATATTACTCGTATTTATATTGGCTGTAATTCTTAAGAATAGCAATACTTAAGTATTGATCTTTCGTGCGTTGTTCCTAAATACCGAGAAAAGCTTTACATAGGATGGTCTACCATATTCGAACAAGTCTACCGCGCTTAGCAGATGTCTATTAGCAAACTTCACAAACTTTAAGTTTAAGGTGTTAAACTTCCCTCAAGGCATTTTCTCTCATTGCAACATCGAGTGATTAGTCTTAAATCGCGAAACTTCAAATATCTCGCTGTACCAAATATCCATCTTTCCAACGAAAGTTAATATCCACCGTTCATCATTCTCAAGATTAATACGCGATGCCGGGAAAAAAGTGATTTTCATTTCCCCACGTTCCGTCGATTAATGTTTATCGTTAATCCAACACACGCTGGGACTTTGAAAAAGGAGCAAAACAGTTTGAATTGACGACCGAACTATATGTTGGTGAAACAACATTTGAGAACTAAAAATTTAAATCCGGTTCTTTGTTATTATAAGTATATATAATTAAAAACATATGGTCTCATCCATAGAATTAAAGAATGTAGAGCAGAAACAATATAAATTTTCAATAATGATTATCGTAGAATTTCGATCCGGCGAAATGTTTCATGGCGAAAAGCAGTAAGTAATATCCAAAATATGTATTTTACGACATTAACTGCAGTGTATCTACATCATTAGATCTAAAATACCCTTATGGTATACGTCATTAGACATAAAAACGTTAGTTCTTTAAAATATATTTTATACGACATAGTGGGCTAGGTAATCGAGCAATGAGACAAAATTCAGTAACATAATCACAATCCTAATCACACCGAAACGATTAAAACACTTCCTAGCTAGGAGGAGCCATTTTCTATTTAGGATAGCAACCAAACAAGTGAAGTTCTTCCGTCATTGCTCTTCCTGGCAGGCTCTGTTGTAGCACGAGGTTAGTTGCAAT
>DWGJ01005865.1:0-10007 GCA_018246895.1 Aspitha aspitha aspitha | reverse complement strand
ATAAATCAGAGGTGCGCGCCAGGATCGAACCCAGACTTCCCGAGTGGAAGGCTGAATATCAAACCACTAGGCTATCATTGACCTCTGGTTACCTCTGCGTATATTCGCGTGAATGTGACGATAAATTTTAATATTTCAAATAGCTTCCAATTTTTGTGTAAAAGAAATATTTCCGTATTCTAATATTCAATGATTTCATTTCTATCACTAGGCTTATGTTTACTGAGGTTTAAAATAACTTAACAAGAGGAAGCGACATTCCTAGCGCAAACTAGGTCACGCTAAACGTTTACATATTAACATATAACCTACAGCCAAGGACATAGATTCTATCTACATACAAGACGTATCAAGTTCAAATAAGCTCAGTTTCTACAATACGACTATTTTTCATTTATATGTACGTCGAATTATAACCGTACAGTGATGCCTATTTCCCATAGGGGTAGGCAGAGACAAATTATTTTCACAAGGTACGGTCCTGACAAGCTTCCTTGACCTCTTATCCTGGTGTTACTCTCACATTCAGTCATACAAAACACATAAATATCCTGGGTGGGAATCGAATCCCCAACCCTCTGTACCGTAGTCAATTGCTAACCACAGATCCCGAATCTTGAGATTACCCGCAGATTCACTGGTACATATGCTACACATTCTCTATCAGTTCTATCTTTGAAGTATTTTTTATTACCAAATACATACGAGTATGTACATATACATATATCAGCTGATAATTATAATCAATCTCAGGGATAGCCGCTAATGTTCTCACGCGTGATGCTACACCCAAAGTATTGTGTAACCGAATCTTTACTCAAAAATGAAAGTTTTTTTTTCTTTCTGTACACATCGCCGCACTTCCGCTTATATCACTGCGAAACACCACGTATACACCACTATAGACCCACTTTCTTTTACTTAAGAGTGAAAGTTACTTGACATGGACATTTTAGTTGACCTTAAGCTTTGTGGCAAACCGTTCGGAACTCATTGACACGTAGACCTATTAAGACTTTTCTATTGATTCAAACACAGCTAGTGTATACCTATGTTGTAGTAAAATAGACTGTATTTTCATGGCATACGATTGTATTTTCAATGTAAGTACAAACGTGCAAGATTGAATGCTGAACAATTAGTAAAAGCTCGATGAGCTCACATGCGTTGATGTCTTTTCTTCGAAACGCCATTTATCTAACAAACACATTTACACCTAATTGTATTGTTTGAATTTCGATGTGAATATTGTAACCATTTATGAAAATACATAGGAATATTGTAAATGTTCAAATAACTAGTCCGTAGTAACTCCGCTATGTGCGTTTTTAAGGTTGTATTTATGTAAATCGTGACGTACAAGTGGTCGGAAAACATTAATAATAATGAGCAAGAAAATAATGTGTAGCTTTCACTTAATTGCCCTCTAATAAGGCTTCATTGTAATTGTGCATAGATAAGTAATTGGTAGTTTTGTGCACAATGGTTTCAGCACAGTTTTTGTGATTCCCGGGTTTTTTTTAACCGTGTTTCAGGTCACGGTTAACAATACAAAGCCCGTGAGTGTGGGATTAGAGAAATTACAAATTAATTATGTTTGCATTGTCTTTGGATCTCTTCATCAAAGTGACTCATATTATTATTAGAAAATAAGCGGTATTTATAAAAACGTTAATTTGCATTTACGCTGTATGGTTGAATACCGTAGAGAAAATAATTATGGAAAGTGCAATATGAAATTGCTACTTAAATTATGATAATATTATGCTACGTAGTTTGATTTCCGTGAAGGAATAAATTATAAACATATGTTATAAATATTTCTTTATTATCATTATTACGTGGATCCATCGTAAATAACAGTTATTTTCAATAATCTAATAATCGCTCAACTCATTAACACATTCATTAATAAATAATGACTCGTTTTACTCGCACACATTCCATAAATTATTAAAATGGTAAAATATAGTCGGTAAAATAAAACAGTAAAGTAAAATAAAAATAAACTAAAACCAAATAAACATTATCTTTGGAACAAAAAACTTATAATATTTGGTAAATACTAAATACCAGATTTTACAACCTGACCCTATAATCTTTATATATTAAGTAAATATTTACGTATATACAAAAGCTATATGAATAGAAATAAAAATCAATGGTATACAAAAATTAAATACGTAAAAATACCAAAATATATGTAAAAACGTAACGTAGAAAAATAATCAGTCAAGAACTTAAAGCGTAAAACAAAAAAAATATAAAACAAAAAATACTGTTCAAATCATGCGCTCAATCATCCCAAGAGTAAAATCAAATAAATAAAACGGTGGTCGTGCGAAGATAATTGGAAAGCACGCTAAAGTTAAAACAATTGACTCAAACGTAGAGTGATTTGCTCGAACATGAAGTAACGTTGGCTCGAGTTGGAGCAATTTTTTTTACAATAAATAAATATCGAATAAATTATGCATTTATACAAGGCATTGAATAGATTAAGCTACGTAGTATTATGCCTGTTTTACGTGTCCGCCGTAGGCTAAGTTTTGCGCTTCTTGGGACCTGCCCCATCCGCCGCTGCTTTCCCAACCGTGCTCCTCATGTGGCGGTTCGGACCAGCCACTGCTCTTTTTAGATTCTAGAAGCTTCTTCAAGGCGCCGAAGGCGGCGGCTATGAAGGCGATCTTTCCGAGCAGGTAGGCCTTAAACACGGCGAACGCAATTATACCAAGGAACAAGGGCACGAGGGCTGCTAACTTGAGCTTGAGAAGGGCCAGGAGGGGAAGAAGTTTCTTTAGCTTCTTCTTCTTCTTTCCACGACCTGCACCAATATAAGATTTCGGTATTAATTCAAAAGTTTTAGGGCCTTTGTCTTTTAGTACATGATAAATAACACAAAAATTGCTGATTTGTAATGATTACTGGTCTAGGGTATATGTATAACAATAATGCAGTATTTGAAAAAGTGTTTTAGGTGGAATAATTAAAGAAATAAATTCTTATTTAAAATGTTTGTTACAGATATCTTGTGCGTTTTGTTATGACTCCTTTTTCATCGACTCACACGGTAAGTAACGATTTTTGTCAATTACATTTAATTCAACATTTTCAATTTTATAATATCATTATTTCGTGCCTGCTGGCTACATATTAAATTACTTAATAAGGAAGAGTAATGATGTAAGTAAAATACCAGAGAAATAACCTAAAACTAATACGAATTTTTCAGAGCAGATGCACTTTTGCAAAATTCTCGAACAATTATATGTATATTAAAACAGTTGTGAAACTAACCTTCTTCTTCAACGGAATTGTCCTCAGTAAATGACCGCGGCATCCTGAGTTGCAATGCATGACTGTCTAAGAAGTCCAGCACGTTTTCCATGATCCTCTCCTCTACTTGAACTTCCCTGGCCTTGGGGTCTTCAGACAGCGGGTCGTAGCTGCGCGCAGACCTGGGGCTGCCGGTCCTGGCGAAGGTCACGCCATCAGCTAAACTTAAGTCCTTGGAGACCGCCAAATTTTCGGTATATTTCATCGCTTTCTCCTGTTAAAGACAAGCAAACTGTGAACGAACCGTTCAAATTTTTTTTAAGTAAAGTAAAAAAAACTCGTTTAATTGGTTTGAGTAAACTTGTGCTAAGTTATCTTCGAGCTACCGAGTTATTTTCTACCAGTGGCGATTTTTACGTGACTAAATAAATTTATAAGATCACTGAGATAAGATCAACTGCATCTTAAAATATTAATAACTTTTTTATATACGTAATTGAGACAATAATTCGATTTTATTATTTTTCTCAAATTCCTTTTTCCAAAAATTACTTCAAGTCACCGTAAAGTAGTAGTAGTAGTAGTTTTAATTAAATAATTTAGTTGTTCTTTGATAAAACTATAGTAATTGTCATAAATATCCACTTTACAGATGAACTGATCAATTGGTCTAGAAGTCTAAGGAATCTCAATTTTATCCGGCTGCTAATTCACGCATCTTTAATACAATGTGCTGTTAGAAATGTCCTAACACTGAACATCTAACACAGGCCCTACATATTAGATCACTGTCACTTCACTTCACTTCACAACACACCTTCAAACACAACATGGTGTCTGTCTCCACACAGTCTCGCAGCGCCGAGATGAATCTCTCCATGGCTCCGTCTTCCCTCGCGGTGGGCATCGCCCCAACGGCCGCCACGAGGCACAGTACAACGAACGCTTTCATCTTGGCAAACGGAACCTCAATTGTCAAAGAGCCTGTACCTCGCACAGTTTTATTTTGTTCGCCCCACTCGTTCATATGTCACTGAGCTATGACGAAACCCACTGTTTATGTTGGACGTATTAACACGTCTCTATGAAATGTATGTTACCATGACAGATTTTTTTGGGGTTAACGGGATTTTGTTTTAGTGCCGTTTGCTTGGATGCCGTTGATTTTTGATTTTCAATAAAAAAAAAAATTATTGAACGGTAATTCTCAGTCTCTAGACAGCAAAACTAAAAAACTACAGAAAATAAAATTTACTTCGAATATTCTCCAGAAACACGTATTTCTGTACGCATATGTAAAGGTATTAGAATTACAATTACATGTATGTTGTTCCAACTAAGATACTATTTTAAATACATAAGTGATAGTTACACTCCTTACTCCCTTTTGACCCTCGGGAGCTTGAAAACTTCACCTTGAAATTCTTAAAAGACCTTATTTATACGCTTATTTGAAGTTTTGCATAGATACTTATTATAAAGAAAGGACTAAAAATAAACAGTATATCAATCAGCTCTTGGAATTTAGCTAATGAAAATTTAAACTATCTAAATTTAAAATTTTTTATATTTAAATTTCTAAACCTACTTACATATAAATGTATAATAAAAACGAAATTGTCCAGTGCTTACATTAATTATAATGGTTCAGTAATTTTATTCATCTCCATATTTAATTTAATTCATACGCAAAATTATAGGGTTTAGAAGCATACATAAAACCGTTGAAAGAGGATAGAATAAGTTTTCAAGTTACCATTTGAAAAGTAATTATACTCTGAATAAAAGATGGAGAATTTGAATTATATAAATGACATTGAATCTTATTGTATGTGTAATTTTTTCGCTAAACCTATTGTAAGCTTCGACAAGTATGTACTTAGCATGTACATACATACATAAGTGAGATGTGTGTCGATGAATTGCAAAAACCATTGAAACAATTCCCAGAGAGGTTTCTTTCCCTCGGGCTAGTTTCCAAGAACAGTTTTTATTGTCTTTTGTTATTTTTTACATCTGCTGAATGCTTTAGGGTGGGATTTTATAGACGTCTAGACATCTACACTACATTTAGTTATAGTATGTATGTTGGATTATATTATAGAAATGCGGTATCAACGATTTCATAGACGCACGTAATATGTATAGTGATAATGGTCAAGACGCATTACTTGTATTCAGATATATGATAAACTAAACATATAAGTTTCTGAGCACATATTTATATAAATAATTTTACATTCACAAAAAGAAAGAATGATCGTGTTCGTTACACAATTGTTTACTCTCAGAGGAATCGAATCCACTGCCGTCGCCTCAGTAGCCGGGTTCTTTAACGTGTCCCAAGAGTCTGTCAAAGCAACACAATCGCAAACATTAAGATTCGTGATAGGAATGATTGTTTTTGGTTTAAACCCGTAGAAGTATTTTAGTAGCTATTAAAAAGTCAAATATGTATGACTCTATGTGTGTTAATGTACTCGTAGATGTATATATGAGTGTGTAATGTCCACAAATGAACTCGCGGACAGACGCTGACCTTTTACCTTTGAAACCGGAACACGGCGGTGAAACACATTAATGTGGTGATTACAACTCTCTTTAACCTCCTTTATTGCGCATGGTCAGTGTATAGGCTCTGCTACAATAGCGACAGGTATATACGAATGAGCAGACTGCATTAATATAGGTAGCGAGTTAATTGAATAATTAGTAAGTTAATAAGTCAATCAAACATACATATACATATTATACAATTATTGGTTATGGCTTTATTGAGTAATTGCCATTCTGTTAATTCACCGTACCTGGATTAAGGTAATAAAAATCACCAGTTACCGTCTTAACTAAGGCCCTGAACTTGCTCTACTGCGCTGGTACAATGCATTCAGTAGAGATAAGGATGACTAACATTTATGTAGCAAATTTATGTCATTCGTAATGCCTCCAGCAAGAATTGACAACAGTTATTCAAGGAGAACAAACAAAAAGATCTGCTTAATATACCCTCGAAAAACGACTACTTCATACCCCTTCGAACTACTTCGGACTACTTAGTACTTCTTTAGACTACTTCAAACTTCTTTAAACTACTTCGGAATATTTCGGACTTCTTCGGTCTTGTTCGGACTACTGTGAACTTTGTTCTCCGGACAACAAACTTCGTTCAGATTTTACCAGCGTTGCTTAACTTTGCAACTTTGTATCTACAATCGCATCAGTACTGCGAGGGCTGTGTGCCTGTTAAATAAGACTGTAAACCCTTGTCAGGTTCTGCAATGCAAATATTCTTATATCTTCTGAATGTACAGTAAGATCTATTACAAAAAGATGTTACGCACTTCTTTTTGACCGCTACCAGAAGTCCATTTGTCAATCAAGATGGCGATTATCTTGATTGACAAATTGTAGGCTCTAGCGGCGTTTCGCACTTTCCCAATTCCCAAGTGATACAGCAATTTATTATCGAGTCGTATATAAACTATTAGTATTCCGTCCAAAAATATTATGAGCCCATTTGAAGTCATAACGTTCGTAAGCGAAAGTGTACTGAAATGTGTAAAGACGTCTCTATGTAGAGCTGGCATTTAAATGGAGAAATTATGTAATTCACAGCTTTTAGTGCGTCATGAGTAAGTACTACATGTATTTTCACTTGTCCATCACTTAGGTGATCTTAAACTGTATTTAATTATTTAAATCAATTGTAAGTTAAATTTTGATTTATATGTTCGGTTATGGTTCATTAGGTTATTGTTCGGTAAAACTATTAAAATCATTTTTTTAAATAGTTTTGCTCTCATAGAATGTTATTTTTAACAGTTCGTATTACTTTTTCAAAAATAAAAGTAGCCTAAGTTATTGCTTATATTATCAGTTATGTGCAGGTTGGAGCTCTATCAAAATCGGTAAACTATTCCGGAGATTAGCCGGAACAAGCGGATAGACAGACAAAACTTTTTAAGTTATAATAATGTGTAATAAAATAAATCAAATTTTCTAATTAACAAAAATCATTAACACCAGAATAGATGTTTTAAGGTTATTTTTCACGTGAAGTATGTAATAATTCACAAAATTTTGTATAAAAACTATCCGCACACAAAATTTACTCTAGAGTCAAGCGTAAAAAACATTGTCACACAACCGAGGTTTATAGGAAGCCATTAGCTGTAGCTTTGTACGGATGTTTTCGAATTACGCAGACCACGTTTTTGCAGTTAACCGATTTTAGTGAGATTTTGAACTTTCCGCGTCATTGTAGCCATGAATACATCTACAGACTCCATTTCAAGTTCCTTCCATTTTTTTTATTCGAATAGAGTAGCAAACGAGCAGGCAACAGCCATAAGTGGCCGCTGCCGCCCATGGACATCCGTAACCGACTCCTAACAGGGCTGTAGGGACTGTTAGTGTGAATTCAGTTAGTACATACATATAAGATGTTAATAAGAATTAGTTATTCAGTATCCTTTAGTAATAAGACTGCAGGAATGGGACTATTAGTAATATTAGTCCAGTTAGTATGTGTTAGTAGGTGTAGTTAGTGAGTGTTAATAGTTACCCTTCAGAAGTCGGTCACAGATGCGTTGCTACTCTTGAGGACTAAGATGGTCGCCTCTGGTATACAAGTGGACTGACAATTCCATTGATTTAGTTCACATTTAATAGTTGCATCAGATTCTGCAACTCTCACTTTTATTAGCATTAATTTCAACATGCATTGTGACAGGTGTCGTCATACTTTTGCTTGAATTTTAATCATCGTATACAATTGTTATCGGGTATACGCCGCAGTAGGGCAACAAGTTTCAAAGTGTACAATATTAAAATAGCATTTGCATACAACATGCATTTTATTTATTGAGTACTGAATACGAAGTGCTCTTTGAAAACTGTCGTGTGAGTAACGTTTTATGTACAAATGGGGAGTATCCGGGACAACAATATGTTCCCACCTTAGCTTCGATCAATATTAATAATAATTGGAATAATTCCACACACGACTATCTGAGCCCAAATTAGGCAATTTAATGCCTGGGTTATGGTAACCGGACAGCTGATTCTGATCTGATTATTACTCTACTATGGGTAGGCGATATGAGACTTTGATTTTATACATTTTTTGTTCTTTCATGAAAAGTGATTTTGAACTTGTGTTTTATTCCAAAAATTAGGAAAATACGAACAGCGTACGGTTATGGACCTTTGAAGTGCGCTAAATCATTCTGTCGTCCACATTATGGAATGTTATCCATAGTGCGTGTCCGAACTAAAAATTCACATGACGGTATAATGCAAAGCCGATATCTTTATTAAGCATAATACGCTTTTACCATATCATAAAATATTACTTCATATTGCCATGCTAATAAATTTCAGATGAGATACGGAGGCGGTAACAGTGACCACTTTCTATGAAATGGTGGTTTGCGGTTCGGCATTGCTTATGATATTAATTTTAATATCGCACGTTAAGTCCAACTATTCTACATTAAGATGAAGAATAATCGAAGCTAGGAGGTGGCAAGTCGGATTTCTTATAAAACCATTGGAAAATATTGTCAAATTTTATTTTTCATGATACTTCAGAAATTTACAACACAATCGTAATTTGAGGCTGATTCTTCTGTATAATAGACAAAACGTTGTTATAACTTAGCGTGATCATGGTTTATTGTTCGCATAGAGAGCAGATCGTGCACAACGAATACATTTAGCACTCCAAAAGGTATATTTCCAAAGCATATAATTGAGCACATTCTCTAAGCCCATTGATATTGTACAAACAATGACATTTAAATTGGAGAGAGTCATTGTCCATATTCAACATCTTGTCGCATAACGTCCAATGCAAATTCAACCTTATACAGAATTGAATAGAGTTCTAAAACACTTGTTGACGTTCAAGTTATTTCTAGATGCAGTTGTCTCGGAAGAATCCTTCGCTTGTTCTAAACGGAATGTGTAAGTGCAAAGGGAGATTTCTCGAATACTAATGTAGGCTCCGTATCATTAGAAAACGCCTGCCATATTGGGATCCGATTTATTCCTTGTAAACAACATGAAGTTCGCCTATTATCCATCTTCTGTATCTGTTCTGTGTACAGTTTTGTATTATGTGGTGTTCAATAAACTTTGATTTTATTGTATTTTATTGTAGTATTTCGGACTGGGGATTCTAAGGTTCAAATCGGCAATATTACTTTTACAAAATTACTTTTAAAAACCAAATGTCACTGTATACATACTGCAATAACGCTGAAGGAATACAGTCAGAAGATTGCGAGGATTGTGTGTGAAGTCTGTTAAACTGTATTTGGGCAGCACAGAAGGTATAGAATGAAACTTACAATACGAAATCCATGACTGGGAAAACATAAAAGGATCGAAAATAACAATAATAATATAACATGTTCGGTAGGTGCTACTCTGGTTCGATTTAAATGCTACTGTATACAGACTTACTGTGATAGATATTTTGAATCTTTAGGGATTATACCATATATACATATGTATATATATCGAGTCTTTACGATCAAGTGAGTTCGTAATTAAACGCAAGCCCGTATCTCTGTAAAAAAACATGATAAATGGCAAGCGCCCTTATTGATTCGATGTCGTACACTCAGTAAGCTATGCGGTAATAATCTTTATATATAAAAGAAAGTCGGGTTTGTTACAACACTTATAACTCGAGATCTGCTTTAGCAATTTTCATGATTTTTGAT
>DWGJ01005864.1:0-10007 GCA_018246895.1 Aspitha aspitha aspitha | reverse complement strand
ACGCCCAGACACAGAACAAACAAATGTGCTCATCACACAAATGTTTGTCCTAGGTGGGAATCGAACCCACGACCTCCACGACGACGACAGAACTGTGAGGAGATTGCAATAAAACAAATGAAACTGTAATGCGAATCAAATGAAACGGTAACAGAAATTGAATAAATGTAATAAGAAATTAATAAAACCAAATAAACACAATTAACATGTACTTGCCGTAAATTTCCTAACACCGATGCAGAAATAACAAACACGCTCCTTATGACTATAACAACATAGCAATGTATTTATTCCCATAAACCTACGCCATAAATCAATCTAAATGGCAAATAATTGTTACCCAATGAAATGATAAATCCTTTCGGAGTTGTACCTTTTTTTTTAATTTATTAATAAAGGACTTTGTCGCTGAGCGACCATATCGTCCCGTAAAAGTTGTACCTTGTTGTGTATTTCATTTTATCATTCCAAAGGCGGACTTAATACTAGGTATCGACAACCAGCTAATATTCCCACGAAATAACACTCGAGCTACTTTACTGACGGAGGCCACACAATGCGATCTGATGACAAAATTGTACCAATTGAGTTAGTGCCCCTTGAACTTGTTGGTTGCGCTTTAGCAACCAAGAAACGCCACAATTGGGACGATTACGTCTTGTGAGATGACATGAAGCCAACATTGAATAATGGCCGCGCAAATAATGCAGATTAAATTAGCCGCCTAGACCACACCACTTACGAGTAGCTTGTTGATTTTGCAAATAAACCAAGTACGCAGTTATGCGCAGATTTCATTGTGCGTGACGTTATTTCAGCGTGTTATCCAACCGAAAGGAAATGAACAGAAGCACCCTGTAAAACAGTTTGTAAAGTTATTTGCGTGTGTTTTACTACTATATTTATTTGTTTCAGGGATGCCCGAGGACTGCTGAACGTAGAACTTCAAGATAACCCGTTAAATGTTATTGAAGGACCGTTCTTAATCTCCAGCACCCTACAATATCTGGATATAAGCTCATGCAATCTGACTTTAATAAATCACCAATTTTTCGAAAATATTACGTCCTTAACTACAGTGGATTTATCACATAATCCACTAAAAACTCTAAATGAAGGAATATTTGATACATTGACTAGTTTGGAAACGCTAAAGTTAAATGATTGCAAACTTACCGATATACCGGATAATCTTTTCACGTCTTTGGTAAATCTGAAAAACTTAGAAGTGGCAGGTAACTTTTTCGTTAGTACAAATTGGCCGGAGGTGTTAGGTAATCTCAATAGATTGGAATATTTGAACTTAAGGAAATCGGGCCTTACGTCACTGTCTGAAGACACATTTTCGAATTGCACCAATCTCGTTTCGCTCGTCTTGGCCGATAATGAACTACGTGATTTAGATGTTAGCATGATTTTGGGAAGCAGCGTTAATCATTTGGAATTGCTGGACTTATCCAACTGCCACATACGGGGACCCATTTCTGGAGAGGCTTTCGCTAATGCAACTAGATTGAAAGAACTACATCTGTCTGGAAATCCTTTGTTTGCGCCAGATTTACAAGAAGCGTTGGCGCCTTTACCTAAACTCGAACGATTGTTCTTGAATAATTGTGGCTTACGTAATCTCCCCGAAAACTTTAACGTGTTTGAGAATCTTATAGAGTTGGACATATCGCATAATCCCTTGGTCAATGTGTTCGTTCGTCTTCTCGCACCACTTGACAACTTAGAATACTTAAACATGGGGTACAGTAATCTATCATATATAGGACCAGACACATTCGCGCACATGACATCAATGAAGAGATTGGTACTATCCGGCAACGATCTATTGTCACTAGAGGCTGGTCTATTTGGGAATCTTACTCAACTTACCACATTAGAATTAGAATTCTGCGGTCTAAAAAGGCCTCTAAACGCCAAGGCTTTCTTTAAAAATCTCACATACATGGACTTGAGAGAGATCAGGCTAGGCGGTAATCCACTCGTAATTCCACCAACGGGCCCACTGTTCCCAAAGCAACTTTCACAGGTTACCATGCTCGATCTAAGTAACTGCAACATCACGTCTCTAAGCGCCGACGCATTTAAAAATACTGAGAATATAACAGACCTGAACCTCGCCGGGAATCGAATTAATTCAAATGAAGGAAGCCTCGCATTCCTGGAACGGTTGCAGCATTTAGAAAAAATAAACTTGAGTAATAACAACATAACCACAATTGATCCTCAGTTCTTTGTTAACAATCCTAAACTACATTCGCTGAATTTAATTGGTAATCCGTTCGTTTGCGATTGCAAGATCGCGGAAATGTGGGACTGGGCCAATATGATTAAAGGCGATTTGGACGTACTCATTGGTGCAAAGAGCGCAGAAAAAGACATCGTCGTTAAAGGCAACAAGAAGAAAAAGAATCTCTATTGTCGCTACAACGAATCGCAGCTACGTAATATCACCATAACACCGAACAAGACCGTCCCCGGAAGGAGGCCGTTCGTGAAGCCTAGGGAACTGACTTACGCAAATAGAACTTGGGCGAAATACGTCAGAGAATCAGGCTGCGAGCCGGTTGTGAAAATATTGAAGCCGGTGGCGTTAGCCGCGGACGTTCCGGTCGATAGTAGAATATCCACGACAGTGGTCGTTCTCGCTACGGTTGCGCTCGCGCTGGGCATAGCCACCGTTATCATGACTATACGGCTCTTAGGAAAGAAGCACGTTCCAAATATCGACACAGAAAATAATCGCAAACGAAGATAGTCCAAATATTCTCCAGCCTATTCAAGAAATATTTTATTTTTATACTTATGCGAGTACATTTTTATAACTTTAAGAAAAAAAGTAACGTAGAATCCTCTCTTGACTGAGAGCACTTAGATTAATGTTTATATGCCTTGTTTTTATAAGATTATAATAATATACTAGTCAAATTTATTTAAAGATTCGTTGATGTAACGATTCTCATATTAGTTCATCACACCTCATTAATTTATCATTGTCAGTATTGATTTTGATAATAAAGGTCCACAAACTATGTTATCTGTATTTCATTCCAACTTCCGTAGTTTGTTTTTCAAAATTTTTTTCTTTTCATGTGACAATCTACAATTGACTAAACGTTTTAAGAAAAAAAACTCGTAATAGGTACTAAATAAGTAAATAGTTAATCGAAATCAATGTCCCAATATGACTGAAACGATTTCAAAACGCATTGTCCACTTTTTTCAGCGTCAATAATTACCGATTGCTAAAGTCATCTGGCAACACCAGCAAAAACCCGTGTTATATTAACTTTATGACAGCAAAATATTATGCATTTAACCAGTTATTATATAGTACGAAATAAGGCCTACAAAATCGAAAATCAATAGTGTAACAAAAACACTGAGTCGCTTATAATTATAACTAACTAAATCTGATTGAACTGATATCTATCTGTAAAGCTCGCATTTTTCTATAATGGGACATAGGGTTTTTAGCGAATTTGATGAAAGTAGAAAAGGGGGCAAATGTGTGTTAGGAGCGTCGCAAATGGAAATTAATATTCGCATGCTCTTCTAAATGCGAAATAGATGTCATCTATTTCAAACTTCTTAAAACTAGCTACAGCGAATATCAGTTGTTTTTCCCGCCATTAATGACACTGACAGAATCAACTAATTTCATTAAATATTTTTTAATAAGATATACGTATACAGCCAAAAACGCTGCGACTTTTTGAGTACTTCCGCCAAACTTATGTACTCGCATGTATACACGTAATTACTGAATTTAACTCACTGAGACTAAAAACAATAAAAGGCTATTTTGAAAATATCGATTTTTTGCGACCTGATTATCATAATCGTATTTCATGTTAATTGTATTTTCTCTTTTTAACATAATTGCAACCCGATAGCCACGTTGACCTTAAGAGGAAAATTTCTTTTATTTCCACATAGTTGCTTCGCTAAAAGAAGTAGTCACTTGTTGCCACAAACTCTGCTTGCGGAGGCATGCAAAATTGACTTTTTTGCTCCTCCACCGTGCCGGTAGGTGACTTTGGAGACAGTTTTATTTTATTTTCCCGAGTCGATAATCAAACTGGATACAAAAAATAGTAACTGTCACGTAATACATATAAATAGCGAAAGTCTGATTATGTAAGAGACAAGTGTAGGTGATCTTTTTGTTATGCTTGAATTGAATTAATTTCTAGAACATTATTTCTGGACTACGAATAGACAAGATGAAAAAAGTAAATTTATAAAAAAAAAAGAATTTATTGAGGAACTACTATAACTTAATAAAAAAACAATAAATAGACTATCAGCTATCCGCTTTTTTGTCGTTTGTGGTAGTTTTCTTTATGTACCAATTTTCCTTGTATATCTTTTTTCTCTTACCCGGAGTTTCACTTTCGGGTTTGTTGTTACTTGCCATCGCGGCCAATTCGCTATCGAGAAGCCGAGGCAATCCCGAGGGCTCGAAGCCATATTGAAATTGTGGTTCTACGAACTGCGTGTGGGTTTTCAGTCTTTGTATTGGTCGCGTGGCGCGAGCGGAGCTGTCTTTTGGTTCTTCCTTCGAATAATCGTATTCAAATGCTTGGGGATATGGCGCCGCTTTGTATTTTGCGAATTGTTGTTTTGGTTTCTGCGGCGAGTTGTAGTATTGGAAAGCGGGCGCCGACACATATTTGGCACTCTGCTTTTGTTTTTCAGTCTCGGGTTCATTGCTCAAGTATTCCGGTTTTCTCTTATTGAAAACGTTATAATAGTCCTCCTTCTGTTTATATCTAGCTACGAGACTCTCGGGCTTGCTGACCGCGTAATCTAAATAGTAATTTTCTTTGGTTTTGTCTCTCGCGTCTTTATAGTTCGAACGCGTCGATTTTGGAAAATCATCTCCTTCTACTTGGTACTGTTGAAATGGAGAATGTTCGATATCAAAGTCGGTATGATATCGAGGCTGCCCGTAAGTGTTGGGATCGTATATTGCCTTTTCAGCGTCCCTAGAACTAGTTTCATACGCTGGGAAACCGTACGCTGCATCCTTATAACCTTTTTCAAAATCTTCTTCGCTTTTTTCGTCATGTTCAGGTGTGTCTTCACTCGATGGTTCATCGTTTGGATTCTCTTCTTCAGGTGCATTGTCCTTATCTAAGTTTTCGTGTGCACGCTGCTCAGGGTGATAATGAGGTCTCTGATGATGCTGAATGTTAGGTGCATTGAGCGGCAAATCATGTGGTCTTCTAGGCGATTCTTGGGGTTTATGATTAAAATCAACTTGACCGTGTTGGATATGCTGATTTGGGTCCACTTTAATAGTAGCATGTTGCTTTGGTGTCGGAAGAATTCGTATGTCCTCTTCATATTCCGTTATAATTGGTTGAAAGTGATCCTTTACGTTTTCAACGGGAGTATTTTTAGCCTGGCTATAGTCTTGGGGTGAATTATGATGAATATTGTGCTGAATAATTTCAGGTTGATGTAGATGTTCCACCTCTTTATTTTTGGGACTTTCATGAAGAAGGGAATCTTTCTGATCAGCTTTAGCTTGATTTTGTTCTCCTTGATGCGATGATACTTCCTCTTCACTAGGTTCATCAGATGATTTTTGAGATTCCTTTTCACTCGACGGATGTTCTTCTTTTTTATATTGATTGTTTTCTTCAGGTTTAAAGTGGTATATCAGTTGTTTCGGATTTTGGCCGTCACTCTCGTAACTCACACTCTTGACTTGCAACGGCTCTTTACTTGTACGCACATAATTGTAATGTACAGGTTTGCTATCAGTCTTCTTTTCATAATTATAATGAACAGGCTCAGACTGCGTTTCTTTATTGTAGCTCAAAACTTTTTCTTTGTAGGTTTCTTTGTAGTTAGGAGAATTAATCTCATACACGATTTCAGGTTCCTCGTCCGAAATATCCCTCGGCGTTCCATCTTGTGATGGCGGAGCAGGCTCATCATGTGTTTCCTCGTCCCCTGATTCGGGCTTTGTTTCGGTTTTCTTCGGAGATTTTTCTTCAGGTTCCGCTTTAATAAGGCCACTATCGTAAGATTTAGTGTTTTGTATAACGAATTGCTTCATTTTAGTCTTAACTTCGTGGACGTCGAGTTGTGGGAGCTTGTGATATTTAACGGAATTAATTCTTGGTAAGAAGTGTTGCACTTGAGGAACCAAAGGATTTGCGAAAGTCAGAGGCTCCAGAAGACTAAGATCCAGTAAAGGCACAAGGGGTTTTGTAACGAGATTGATCACCGGTTTCTTTCCTTTATTGCCGTTTGACGTAGATGCATCGGCTATCAGTTGCGCTTTGTCGCTCTGAGTTTCTTGATGTTTAGGTATCTCCGCTAAACGCTGAAATTTTCCAACATTCTTCAAATTTTGGAATTGCTCCGCAATATGAGGATCTGCATAAACAGCTTGGTTGCTGCTTGGATTTTGTTGCTGTTGAGTTGGCGCCAGCGTTCTAATAGATCCAGTGAACAACTGAGGCTGATTTAACGCATAACGATGTGCCGAGGACGGCGATGCGGCGTGCAAAGCCTGCACTTTGAACTGGGAAGGTCCGAAGAAATGCGGAGTCACTTGTTTATATTGGTAACTAGGAGCCGCTGATACTAACGGCTGGGCGAGATGGGCCGGCAACTCCTGTAGCTGCACATACTGCTGAGGAAATGCGCCTCTGTAGGGGAACGCCTGGGCTGACTCCACAAATTTGTTTCCGTATGAATCCTTCAAAAACCCATGCGTATTTTCGACAATAACACTTTCCTGTTTTAGTGGACCGATCTGAGCGGGCTTAGGTGAAGCAAACGTCGGTACGTGGAATGAGAATGCAGCGTAGGGGGACGCGCTGGCGTACACTCCGACGGGAAGGTTCCGGTACAAACGTTGGACGCTCGCTTCCACGGTGCTGTCTTCTAATTTCGTTACGGTTCGCTTCGCCTCGGCCCACGTTTTGTATAACGTAAGCCAGCAAGCAACCGCGAGGAGGACCTGTCAAATAACATGCAATATTGTAATGCCACAGAATTAAGAATTTCATTTCTCAAAAGAATCCACTCCACACTAACACCAATTTGAAACACACACAACGATTGTAAATGCAAAATTTTTTATGGTGCCACAATGAGCATGGTAGAACCGATGGCAAGTGACAAGGTAACAGCATTTCCTTCTCACTCCAGATTTTCAAATGCACATTTCATAGCCTACATAAATTATCGCTGACTTAATCAACTTAACCCTATCAAAGTTAACAGCGGTCGGAATACAGATATAGGCGAGAAATACGTATAACAGAGCAATATTCGATTTTTACCTTTCTCCCCATCATGGGCAAGTGGAGTCGGAGACTGCGGGAGCGGCACTGCGCCAGCGCGTCTATTGCGCACACTTATATTGAAACGCGTTCAGACGAGCGGCCGGCGGCTTTCCGAATCCATCGCAGCCCGTTATATCATCGGCCGAACGACAATCATAATATGTCAATGCACAACGGAAACCAGTAGACGCGATACTTAGCGGCCGCAAATCTTCGAAAGCGCCGCAATCAAAACGAATCTATTGTAACAAATTAAACGCTTCGCACGCTCAATAGACGCGGGGTAAATGTAGTATCTCGTTATAAAAGTGAATTATGTGCAAGTATAAATATAACGGTGAAATTGGATTCCATCTTTCATTGTTCTTCGCGATTATGCAATTGACCGGTAGTAGATTGTTAATAACAAAAAAAACAAAAGAAAAACACAATTACACATTTTATATTCACTTTCTTCGCGTAACCGTGATATAGGTACTGAATCATTACGCGTGTTTAAACCAAATAAGAAATCATTTAATTCATACTCGTACAGTACCGTTTGTTACATAATTAAATCGATTTATAATAGCAGGTAAGTTGTACCTACCGATAAACATTTAAAAAAAATATGTTCTAATTGTTTGTCAAAGTTATCAATTTTCAACCCAAAGTACTAAAGCTAGAAATGTTACGTTTTCCGAATTCCATACCAGCAAAGACCCAATTAAAAGCAGACTAGTTTTAAACAAACACATCTTCCACCAAAATCACAGTGCAACTATATTTTGCAAATTCAAACCCGCTTTCAGATATGCACTCCAAAAACACCTACTCTCGACCTAAAGTAATTATGAAAATTTCACACAACCATATCGAATAACAGCTAATCTGGCTTCATGAATTGTGTATACTTAATAGGCATACTTAAAGGTCGAACTCGATTTGATAAATTGTAGTTTTCCTAGTTAGAATCAATTTGATCGTATTCTCCGAAGTATTTGTATCTCACAATCAAACTGTTTCATGCCCTCATCCTACACAAGGTTTGAGCTTTTTGTTATAAATACAAGCAAGTGTAATATTGTAAAGGCAGTTTCAAACATCGGTGTGGCAAGCACTGACTTGACCTCTCCCGAAATACGGCAGACCGCACTGTTGCAAATGATTAGTGAATCGGGGCCTTAAAGGTCTACCACGTACAATTACTTCATGGAATCTAGTGGATAAAACAGTTGTATAATAAGCGTTACATAGATTTTCCTAACAAAAGAAAATCGATCGCCACTTGATCGTACCTACCATAAGATCTACTTAAATTTTGCAATCAACTCAACCGCCCAGCAAAGCGGCCGAGAAATACTTTTTTTTTACACTCACTTCATTATCTTGCCAATATTCAAATGTAACGACAATTTTTAATCAATTCTGCCAACTTGTGATGCAATCGATTTTTTTTCTTCGTTAATTTTCTTTTCTTTATTCATTCTAATTAATTATCGCTATTTAAAAATAATTGAGAAAATTTTTTAATGGATCACTGGACACACTTTTAAAAAGTAGTTAAATAAATTAAATAAAAACGAACGCAGCTTTAAACAATTAATCTCAAATATAAAATGTTCTCTACTAAGTCAGAAAGCTACTCAGCTAATTATGATTTCTCGTAAAAGTGAATAAACAACACGAAAACAAAGAACTGCGCTAAGTTCAGAGAAATAGCTTATATCATCAAGTCCTCGTCATCCATGAAAATGTAAAACCGTAATCTGCCATTTTTCTGATATAAATGTTATTTCTTGTGACAATTATGAGCAAGATCCGTGAAAAGTATTAAGTAAAATATCAACTAGAGATATCCGTTTAGTAATTGCAAACAAATCATGATGTAACCGACGTGACAAAATAATTTGCTTCCATAAGAACTCCCAAACTGACATCTGAGAGAAACAATACCACTTTAAAAACTTAGGACTTATTATATGAGAATTTAAATCAATATTCTAAGATAATGTTAGGATTTAAATTATGTTTTGAATTATGGTCTAATTTTAAACTTTTAATGTGGAATCTATACCTATATTTAAATTAAGTCGAAGTATCTGTTTGTACTAAATGTACTAAAATATTTTTTTTTTAAATTTGTCTGCTATCTGTCGATGTTTAATCGGGATCAGGATGTATGCGGGTAACACCACGGTGCATAGCTTGTAAATAATAAAATGTAATGTAGGATGATTTTATTATTTTCGAAAGTCGACTTGATTCAGCATTCATTTATCGCGAGTAAAAACTAACACTTATAAATCGGGCTTGTGTATACAAAAGCAGTTATAAAAATGAAGCACAACATTTATACGCAAATCTATTTATTTAATCGTAAATCGTTTCTTGTGAAATCTGCACGTAAAAACGATAGTAATTACGTAACTAATGTACTTAATAGAAAAAGAACATATTAACCATTTTTAATATTGTTAAGTATCACACACGAAATATACCTAAGTAACAATATTAGCACTGATGAGAGCAACAGAAGAACTTTCATCCATTTAAATTATACACGTTAAGGTATTTCAAAAATATTACTTTCTCAAAAAATTAACTAATGAGAAAAAAAACTTATTTTAAGATAAATATCTATATATATAAAAGAAAGTCGGGTTTGTTACAACACTTATAACTCGAGATCTGCTTTACCAATTTTCA
>DWGJ01005863.1:0-10007 GCA_018246895.1 Aspitha aspitha aspitha | reverse complement strand
CATCAGGAATTGGTGAAGTGTACACCAACACCACAACGCGCCGAGATGTCCTACTTCGTAAACGACAATTATAGCTTAGTCGAAGATTTGTATCTGTGTTTACAAGGTGACTTGACGGACATGTTGGATAGTTTAACCTTAACGAGAACTGTAAGTAGCGCGTGTGGCCAAGATATTTCGATGAGTGACACAAAACAACACAATAATATCGGCAAGTTACCACGTATTCAATTACCCATATTCACGGGTACCTATGAAGGATGGCCCACCTTTAACGACATGTTTATATCGTTGATACACAACAATGCAAGCTTAAGCAAGGTGCAAAAACTTCACTATTTAAAGTCGAGTGTCGCCGGGGAAGCCGAAATATTATTGCGCAATTTACAAGTTACCGAAGATAACTATGAACCCGCTTGGGACACTTTAAGATGTCGATATGGAAACAAAAGGTTAATATTAAACTCACTAATGAAGAAACTATTTTTTATCAAGAAAATCAACATGCAAAGTGCAAGCCAAATTAAAAACATATTAGATACTACATCTGAATGCTTGAACAGTATTAAAAATCAAAACATATCGATTGAAAATTGGGATCCGGTTATTATATTTTTGGTAGTCCAAAAATTGGATGTAGACACACATAAGGCTTGGGAGGAACACGCATATAAGTACAACTCGAACGAGTTGCCTACATGGGATGAATTAAAGATGTTTTTAGAAAGGAAATTCCGTACTTTGGAATTAACCACAATGACTTCAACCACAACAAGCAACCCTACAAGGGAAAGAGTAATTAAAGAGAAGTCATTTCATGTCACATCTAGAACATTTCCGGTTAATAAGGTATGCAGTATGTGTGATGACAAACACACGTTGTCACATTGTATGAAGTTCGGCAAACTGCAACCTAATGAAAGAAGTGAGTTCGTGAAGAAGAAAGGATTGTGCTACAATTGTCTGATAGCGGGTCACACCGCATGGAAGTGTCGTGCACCGATGTCATGTCATGCCTGTTCGCGACGGCATCACTCTCTGCTGCATCGATCGACGGCTACAAACAAGCAATCAGACGAGAATGGTACACAGTCTCATAACAAGCATGCAAGTGAAGAATCCAAGCACCCTTTGGAACATATGCAGATCAATCAAGGCACAGTATCATCGTATTTGGCGATGAAGATGTCCACAACATTGCTAGCAACGGCAATGGTTTATGTAAGAGGTAGTAATGGACAATATACAATACTGCGTACATTGATTGATCAAGGGTCACAAGCCAATTTTATAAGTGAACGGGCAACACAACTGTTGAACTTGAATCGAATACCAAGTAGAGGCACTATCATTGGTGTAGGCTCCACTCATACGCCTATATCATGTGCAGTGCAATTCGAACTTATGTCTAGACATGATAAGGAATTCAAGCTTCCTTTAAAGGCCTATGTGATCATGTCGAAGCACATCACCAAGTTGCCCTCGGAACCGATCAACGTTTCCTCTTCAAATTGGTTACACTTGCAAGGACTCACCCTAGCTGACCCGGACTATAATCAACCAGGACATATAGATATGCTCCTAGGAGTGGAAGCATATGCACACATAGTCAAGAGCGAGATAATCAAAGGTCCTCCAGGCTCACCATGTGCTCAAAACACAAGTCTTGGATGGATTCTTTTTGGAAAAATAGAAGAGGAAAGCTCTTCACAAACGATGAATGTGATGCATCACTTGGTTGATGATGTACATGAACTGTTAAGAAATTTATGGGAAGTTGATAGTCAAGAAAGGCATAAGCTTTTAACAAAGGAAGAAGAATTGTGTGAAACAATATACAAGAACAACGTTACTAGAAATAAAGAAGGAAGATACATAGTGCGGTTACCATTTAAAACCGATAACATTAAATCAACTGAAGGAAACATGAAGGAAATTGCATTAAAGAGACTTCAGCATTTAGAAAGAAGGTTTGAAAGAAATGAAAGTTTAAAGTCAGAATATACGAAGGTGATAAATAATTATCTAGAATTGAAACACATAGAAGAGATACCTGAGGATGAAAAGAGTAATAAGGCTGTATACTTACCACATCATGCAGTCCTTAGAGAAGATAAGGAGACGAGTAAATTACGCATAGTTTTTGATGCATCTGCCAAGGGTATGAATAATATATCACTCAACGATGAATTATTAGTCGGACCACAGTTACAAGAGGACTTGAGATATCTGATCATGAGATGGCGATTAAATAAGATCTGTTTTATGGCAGATATTCAAACGATGTACCGTGAAATATTAGTAAGGCCAGAAGACTCGGACTACCAACGAATACTATGGCGATATAACTGTAATGATCCAGTGAAGGAATATCGTTTACTGCGAGTCACTTTTGGCACTGCTTCTGCGCCGTACCTCGCCGTGAGAACTTTACATCAATTGGCGGACGATGAAGCAGATGGTGAGAAATATGATAGAGCGGTACACACAATAAAACATGATTTCTATATGGATGATTTATTGTCAGGTCAAGATACAGTTGAAGAAGCTATTGAATTGGCAAAGAATATTACTTGTATTTTAGAAAGGGGAGGATTTATACTAAGAAAGTGGTCTTCCAACAGCGAAGAATTCTTGAAAGCATTTGAGCCTGAAAGAAGAAGTACACATGTCAGTGTTGATATAAAGTTAGATGGTAAGATAAGAGCACTTGGACTCACCTGGAACATGGGTGATGATAAATTTGAATATGAACTGAACTTACCTGATCCTCCTAAGGTGATTACCAAAAGAAATATTCTTGGAGACATTCAACGGCTGTTCGATCCTCTGGGCTGGTTAGCGCCTGCATTCATACCTGCAAAAATGTTAATACAAAGGCTGTGGCTGAAGAAGCTCGGCTGGGATGAAGAAGTAGAACCTGAAATAAAAAGAAAATGGTTAGATATTAGACAAGGGTTACAAGATTTAAAAGATATAAAAATAGAGAGATGGGTACTTACCTCAAGGAACACAGATGATGTGACGATCCATGGATTTTGTGACGCATCAATCCATGCCTACGGAGCGGTAGCTTACCTGAGAGTCCGAACAGAGGCTGGTGAGTATAAGGTTTCTTTGATTGCAGCCAAGGCTCGAGTCGCCCCAGTGAAACCGCTGTCATTACCCAGGTTAGAGCTATGTGGTGCAGTTCTGCTATCCAAATTGTTAAGGCAAGTTACTGAAGCTACTCATATACCTAAGAGTCAAGTGTATAGTTGGTCTGACTCAACCGTAGTCTTGTCATGGTTAAATGGGGATCCGAATAGATGGCAAACCTTTGTAAGAAACAGGGTAGTAACTATTCTTGATAATATTGGGGGTAAATGGTCACATGTAGAATCTTCACAAAATCCTGCAGATATTGCTTCCAGGGGTACTACAGTCTCTGATTTAAAGAAATATAAAATGTGGTGGCATGGTCCCACATGGTTACAGGGAGATAATATTAAATTTAATTATTGTGAAAATTTGTCAACAAATCTTGAAATGAAAAATAATGTTGCAGTAAATTTAAAGGTAGAAAAAGAGTATGATCAAAATGTACTTATTAAACAATTTCAAAATTTTGATACGTTATTAGAACTGTTAAATGCCATAACTTATTGTACAAGATTTTTAAATTTTAAAAGAGACAAATTAGTTAATGTAAGGTCAATTATCACTGCTGAAGAGTTAAATAAGTCGTTAATAAAATGTGTAGCTATAGTGCAAAGAGAAAGGTTTTGTGAGGAGATAGAAGATTTAATTAAAATGAACAGGGTTAAGAATAGGAGTAAATTAAAGTTATTAAATCCATATTTAGATTCACAACAGATTATTAGGGTGGGCGGTCGAATTAGAAATTCTAACTTGAGTTTAGATACCAAACATCCTATAATATTGGATAATAGCGATTTAACTGAATTGATAGTAGCTGATGCCCACAAGCGTACTTTACATGGAGGAGTTCAATTGATGATGAATTATATCCGATCTAAATATTGGATACTGAAGTTAAAGAAGTTGGTTAAGAGTTACATCTCTAAATGTTTAATTTGTGCAAGACAAAGAGCTACAGTCCACACTCAGTTAATGGGAGACTTGCCAAAGGAGCGTGTAACACCAGCTAGAGCATTTTTACATAGTGGTGTCGATTTTGCGGGACCCTACAACATATTAATGTCCAAGGGCCGAGGTAGTAAAACAAACAAGGCCTACGTTGCTATATTTGTGTGTATGGCCACGAAGGCTATACATTTAGAACTTGTTGGCGACCTCACATCAGAAGCGTTCATTGGAGCGTTCCGACGTTTTGTGGCAAGGCGTGGTGCATGCAATCACTTATGGAGTGACCAAGGTAGAAATTTTATTGGCGCCAATAAAGAACTTTTAGAATCGTTTAAAGAGGCAAACCTACAATTTTCAGGTGAGACTGAAAATATGCTAGCGAAGGATGGTACCCAATGGCATTTTGTACCAGCATATAGCCCTAATTTTGGAGGCTTGTGGGAAGCGGGTGTCAAATCCATGAAGTATCACCTTAGAAGAGTCCTGAAAACAAACTTAACCTATGAAGAGATGACGACTGTTCTGTGTCAAATTGAGGCATGTCTCAATTCAAGGCCTTTATGCCCACTGGATGACCAGGAAGGTGAAGGTGTACTTACTCCTGGACATTTCTTGATAGGCGAAGCACCACTCACTATACCATCTCCAGAATTAAAGAACATCAAATGCACAAACTTGTCACGTTGGAAATATACACAGAAACTTCTGAATGATTTTTGGAAATCATGGCAGCAGGAGTACCTCTCTAGACTCCAGCAACGGCCTAAATGGTTGAAAAGAACAAAGGAGTTAGATCTAGGTCAGATTGTTCTCATTAAGACAGAGTCGTTACCACCTAGTAAATGGTTACTGGGAAGGGTGGTAGACAAGCACCCAGGTCTAGATGGTATTACTCGGGTATATAGTATCAAAAGCGGAACAAACATTGTTAAGAGAAGTATTAGTAAACTATGCCTTTTGCCAATTGAGATTACATGTTAACTTTAGATTGCTATAAGATTGTTTTTATATAACTTTGAGAATTATTAATAATTGAAATTATAAATGTTAAATATGTCATAGTGTTTCTTGCAAGATAGTAATTCAAATAGTTTGTAACTTGATATGTATTGTTTAACAATTAATACAGTAATTAATTAATTTTGTTTGTCAATAAATGTTTCAACTTGTTATAGTTTAAGAGTAGGCAATGTTGTAGCAATGAATATAAATGTTTATTGTAATGTGAAGATAGTTGAATTCTAGTTCATTATAAGCTGGAAAAAGGTCTTATCGCCCTTTTGGTGGGCGGTATGTTATGGCAATAATGACAATTAAGTAGTTTTTGGTATAAGAATGATGTTGTGGAATGACAACACTGTGAATTGTAAATGTCATTGTATCGCATAGAAGGTTAAGACGCAGTTGTTGCTCAAATTAAAGTATTTCATATCGAGTTTGGATTGTTTTAATGATAACAGTACGTATTAGCTTAATCGAAGGAACAACACTATTGCATTCAGCGTACACACAGCCGAGGAAATATTGAAACAGAAATAAGAGTTAGCGCTCAAATCATTTTGATCATTCCGCGCATTAAATGTAGAAACATAAAACCTTATTTCACTTTCAGTTTCACCGCAGCCGCTACGCTTACCCATTACTCTAATTATTCTCCATTTTTAACACAGAACTAACGGAACGAGTGTAAAACAAAAAATGCGAATCTGAGGCAAGTCGACACAAAAAGAGCTAATAGGCCACTTGTTTGATTCCACGCTGATTTAATTCGTTACACTCCGTATCCAACCTCAAATAGCAAAATCGGATTACGCTAAATAGGTGCAACATTAGCAAATTGTTTGTTGCGGCCAGGCGTTTTGGGATGCGACGGATTCGTGTGGTCTTAAATTTTGTTTGAAACTATATTAGTTAGTCCAGCCTCAGGCGTATAGGTATTCGGTCGTTGTGCAATGACGATAGACAATATCATTATAGACTGCAGTGTGCAATTGTGGGCAGTTTGCATTAGGTATGAGCGAAGGAGGCATTTCTAACCGGCGCGCAGCCCTACTCCCGCCCGGCGTACACGACTACCGTTTTCGTTCGTGAAGCTCTTGCGCACGATCGCCTTGTAGATGATTTTTTCGTGATCGACCCGTTCATTGTTCGGTAGCATTTATTGGATTGAAATTGTTTACAAGCGCCGTGCGGTCAACGCGGGTTTCCCTCACGTCTCGCCATGATGTATTAGTACGTTGCGCCACACGTATCTATAAAAGCTGTCATGTCGTGCACGCCCGTTTTGTTCTTACGGCCACCGCGTAAGGTCGGTATTGGCGTGCAGATTTGTGACAGCACGTAAGACAGTGTGTGGTCCACTGTACGGCTAACAAGCCATACGTGCGTCGACGTTCGTGTTTTGGGCGATATTTTAATATGGCCATTGAGCGTCCTCGATTCAATATTAACTTGACAACACGGTGCCACGTGTACGGTATTCAATTATTGTCGTATATTCGAGCCATTGTAATTTCGGTTTGTTGATAATTTGTCCTTTATAAAATCTTATGAAAATATTGAGTTTCTCCAGAACTACATAAGTTAACTCTAAAGTCTACATCGTCTATAGCGTCTTATTATTTGCGTCGTTTTATTCGCAAAGACATCAATAATAAATGTTTGGGCGAATGAATATGCAAAAAATCTTTATTTGGTCATATTATACCACTAATTTCAACTGCCGCTTTATGTAGATAACATATGAAATGTCTATTGCGCAATAAACAATAGGTACCGTATGATACGTTTAATTTCAATGTACACAGTTATTTATTAGTACGTCATATTTATTAGACGATTGCTTTGATAATAATTGTGAAACATACTGCTACCACTTACATTATGTATGTACATACTTAGTTCCAATTTTCAATTTTTAAACATTAATTCTGAAAGGCACAATTTTTTATGCGTTTTCAACAAACTTCCATAACACTATCTATAGCTTTCATAGGTCTGGGTCAGATTTTTTCGTAAATATTTCACGATTGCTTATGTACTTGCACTGCAGCTTTGGAAAGTAATATTGAAATGAGCCTTATCGAGGTAACGGTGCGCTAGGAATCTTCGACATCCACCAATAATTACATTTTTAATGTTGGTACCACCGTGGCTGAGGTTCCACTGCTTTCGCCAGGCATCCACACGCCGTATAATAGAACACACAATAGTGACGATTTGCGTGGGAATGCAATATGAAAACAAAAAAAGAACGATAAATATCTTCAAGTTGGTACCTACACTTCCGACGAATACCGTTTGTAGAGAAAATAAACGGTGTTGCCGCAGGAAAAAATTTTTTACTCGCATTTATGCGTGGCGGTTCCCATTTATGTAAGTATGTATGTATATGTCGAGGTCCGACTTCTCAGTATTCCGGCAGTAAATACCTAAGTACTAGTAACGTTTCTCAAATAATAAAGGTACTCACTCGCTCTTTTATATAAAATTCTAATGCAAATATACTAAAGCGGCTGCATAGTTATATGTGGCTTCTTTTAAGATTGAAATTTAAATATCACTCGTTATTATGGTGAAGGAAATATCGAACCTAGCATGACTTGAGGTATATTAAACTATTATGTTTTAGAGCTGTTTGAATTCTGTTAATCCGCACTTAGCCAGCGTGATAGACACGTGTTCAGTAGTGGAACTATAAAAAAGGTTTAACATTTTGTACGTTTGCTTTTGAAATTTTATAAATAGTTATTCTATACGATATTGCATTGATAATTAAATAATTTTGCGTGTGTGTGTGTTAGACAAAAGCTAATTGTGCGCGACAATACAGAGAAACTAATTTGGTGTTTGTCTAAAAACTTTTTAGCACCTACCTACCCGTTTCTCAACGGGAACTGAAAATCCGTAAAAATGCTGAATTCCCCATGATATTGCCATCAAAAATATACAATTAGTTAATTAAACAAGATTGTTTTGGATCGCATACCATTCCGTCCCATTCAAATGGTAATATCTTTTAACTATATTTACGTAGAAAATCTGTCGATATATTTACACAAGTAATTCGTTCACAACTCTAGTTTTTAAGCAAATCACGCGTTGCACGCAAGTGAGGTTTATTAAGGTGATATTAAATAAATGTTGCTGGTAACGGTAATGATATGTAATCCTTCCTCATTGTATTTGACAAGTATAACCTGTTATGAAGCCGCATGCTTCACTTAGATAAATCGCGATAAGATAATTATAGCTTGTAAACTCTATTACTCTGTGCAGTGAGCGATTATTATAACAATTGGTTTTTATTTAGCTCTTCAATAAGTTCCGCGATTAATAAACTCTCATTGAGAGCTTAGATGGAAACGGCGACACGTCTTTATTAGCGGCATTACATTTGAGGAGTGTTTTATTGCACTTGTCGGGGCGGCTGTACGTGCCTTACGCGGCCTTTCGACAGCACTTAATGCATTTATGCAAACTACGGTAAATATCTCGCCTGCACCAACTAGTCGCTTGTACGTCTTTTTACCGCTTTCCGTTTACCGCGCGCCACGTTCGCTGTAAGTGATTAGCTTCTGAGGAATAAAATTACGCCGCTCATTTGTTTATGGCCCATAGCCAACAAACACCTCGATCTGAATTTAATTATCTGAACACGAATGTCATATTTGTGGCGGGCGTATTTCACATTTGCTCCGTTCAAACGCGGATTTCACTGGACGCGGATAATAGACGCGCAATCTGAAATATTTGTTTATTACCAACACTCAACGGACTTGCGGCGTGCGAGTAAGTTTTCATTGAACTTTTTTCATTTGTCATATTGGCCTTCGTTGGTCACGCGCAGAATCAACATTCCATTTTCATTTTAAATTCATTGTTTCGTCTTTCGTTTCTTTACAGTATTCATTTATTTATTTATTTTAAATTTGTGTACACCGAAAACATAAAAAGACACAGACCAAATAAGAAAAAGGACGGCACAAAGGTACTGCTTATTTCTCTAAGAAATCCCTCCCAGCAGTCCTCTAACAAATGGTGATAGAGAGGTAGATTGGCGTGTACATACAGAACAGTAAATAGATAGACTATGAAAACAGAAGAATATTGTCATTGTCATATACGAGTATATCATGTTCGACTCCAGACGCGCTTTATTGCTGATGTATAAAATTTCATTTTGTGCAATAAGTGTATATCAGTGTATGTAAGAAAAGAAATTGTGGTGAACAACCAAGACAATTTAATTTACACCATTCCCACAGACTCAACACTTACGTACTACGTACATACCAATGGCGAATACTACAAGACTACTACTGTATTACAAAAACGTTCGACAATTCTATAAGTTTCCCGCAATAAAGATACGTAACTGTAGCCGGATTGAACCGGAAATTTTCAGTTCGTTTTTTAAGAACGAACCTTATGGTCGCACTTCCATTGTAAGATGTACGCGCGCAGAGCCTATATTGAGGGCGAAGTTTACAGTTCGATCCTGTTTGCGCCCGTAATAACTTGCTGAAGACCGTAAAGTAAAACCACCATAACTCTTGTTATTCTTTTTGTTAGCTATAAGAGAACTATGAGAGCTGTGAGTGATTATTGCTGAATTGTACAATTATCTTTAAATGTGCGAATATGTAGACCAGTTACCAGAAACTTTTGCCTGATCAAGGCCGGCGCATCTGCGTTTGATCGAATTGTTTTTCTACCTAGAGTTTAGTTTCCATTGTGTATTATTACATTTTTTTTGGAATTAGAATAGAGTAGCAAACGAGCAGGCAGCAGTCACAAGTGGCCGCTGCCGCCTATGGACATCTGTGAGCTACTCCTAAGAGGGCTGTAGGGAGCTGACTGTTAGTGTGAATTCAGTTAGTATAGGTGTTAATAAGAATTAGTTGGTGAGTATTCTT
>DWGJ01005862.1:0-10008 GCA_018246895.1 Aspitha aspitha aspitha | reverse complement strand
TTTATTACGTGCGTTTTATAACTAACATTTAAATATCACTCGCTATAACGGTGAAGGAAAACATCGTGAGGAAACCTTGCACACCTTAGAGATACATATTATAAGTACCTATATAATATTTTCTGAGGTGTGTGAAGTGTGCCAATCCGCACTAGGTGTGGTAGACTATGGCCTAAATCCTTCTCACTTTGAGAGGAGAGCCGGCCCAGCAGTGGACCATAAAAAGGGTCGGACAACAAATTTGGAATACTAGTGGTGAGTTCTATTATAACGCATGGCAATATCTGGCTGGATGAGATCAATAAAGTACCGAGGGTTATTGGCAAATTTTGCCTTGAAGCCTATGGTCTGCGGCGGAATGATTTTTAATGTGTCTGGAATTTATCCATTACCTGTCCCAATGTTTCCTTGTTGCTCATTTCGCTACTGATTGATTTGATTTGATATAGTGTGATTGTCTGATTCGATCGAAATTAAAAATGTATAACACTTTGTATACTCGTATCTCACTAAATATCTAGTCGACGATGTATTCAAGTCGTTCCCGCGTTATGCAACTCGTCCATCGCACACAGAATACGAGCATGGTAAGGTAGGTACGGTGCTTACTTCCTTAAAAAATCACATCCATTTTTGTAGTGGCGTCTTAAAAAGCCTGGGAAAGCGGTTCGCTCGCGTCAGCGTTCGTTCTGCCTCTTCAATGAGCCGCGTCAAAAGCTTTATTGAATGGTCTTTTTGCTCTCTCTTCGTGGACCGACAATGGCCCGCTCGCCTCGTAACGGATTTGCTCCATCGAATGAATTGAACTAATTGACTCGTGTCGTCTTCGGGACCGTTGTGAATTGTGAATCACTCGCAGCGCTCGACCTTTATGGGCTTGTTTGACGATTTGAAATTCGTTTAGTTTTGATTTGGTTTCAACGTCGCGGATACTGTATACAGTTTGTTAGAGGAAGTACCACCTCCACACCGATTTGTGCCGTGAAGCGGACTTTATTACAACGTTCTGTGTTTCGGTCTGATGGGTGTGGATGCCGGTGCACGTGTATACCAGAGGCGACTATCTTAGTCGTCAAAAATGGCAACGCATCTGTGACCGACTTCTGATAGGATCAGCTCTGTTAGGAGTCGGTTGCAGATGTCCATGGGCGGCAGCAGCCACTTGTGATTGCTGCCTGCTCGTTGGCTAATCTCTTAGAAAAAAAAATTTGGTTGATATAACGCTGGCGTTCGTCGTATAGGAGCGTCCCGACGTTAGCCCGGGATGTTCATGCTCGACAAACGCAAGTGTGATATCGGCCTTAACGTCTGTATGAATTTAATTCACTTGTTGTGTTTCGACCATTTCTTTATTGGAATTTCGGAAAGGTTTTGCCACCGATTTCTTTGACCCTTGACGAAAAGTGATATATAGCCTGTAGCCATAAAACGTTACTTTCTCTCGGCGCCAAATGCGAATACATTGTGACGCAAATGGCTCGCAATAAAATCATCCCTCGATACCGTCTTACAAATTTACTAGGTGCCGTATATTGCGGTATCTATATTTCACCAAATCCGATTTAAGCTTCGGGTGTAGTAGGTACGTAAAAATTTTGATATTTAAATGATATATCGGGTACTGGCTGGCTTTGTTTATAATGTCTAAAGTATGATAATTTTAGCTTAGTTAACAAGGAATATTTGTTATTACTATTATAACCTCACGCCAGGTCCCTAATGGGGTCGGCAGCTAGCAACGAGTGCTAAGTAACTTTATAAACTTGACGTGTTTCTCCTATATTCATCACTATTGATTTGAAAATCGAAAAGTTTGTACGCCGTAAAAGACAAAATATAGATTGATCTAATAATTGTGTAACATTTTTACATGTCGCCATATTTGTGTCTCAAATGAATGTTTCATCTCTGTCCCATCGTATACATGTAACAAAAAATATACCGCGGTAGGTACTCATAAATACCAGATACCGTTTTATTTACAAGAACAGAGATAAAATCTGGTGGTGCTTGAACTTATTAACCTTCTCAGCGTACGGTAAGAAAGGAAGCGGCTCATGAAAGATCGCGAGTTCGAATCGGACTCATTAACCAATCGAAGGGAATTTACACACGTCTGATTGAAATTGGACGGCCCGGGGATGCGACTGAATCATTGAACGAATGATTAATTGAACGATTGTCAAAAGTTGTATCTGTGTTGTTGACGTTTTCGATGAGTCCAAACGCGTGTGCCGGAATCAACGTTTGACGAGAAACAAAAGATCGAACGTTGCACTAATCAAGAGTGATTCTGCTGCATTCCGTGCAGAGTGGATGTATTCACCGAAACGTAAATTGGTTCGGTACGACTCAATTGTAACTATTTAGGGCGCAATGTGGTCAATGTTGAACAAATTCATTTACGTACCTCAGGCGAAACAAACATTTCAAAATACATACAATAAATGCATAACTTACCAGTCACTAAGAAGCACTAATTTACAACAAGCTAACGGTTTGACTAATTAGTCCTGACATTAAACAAAAACATCCCGCTATGGAGTAAAACTAAAATCGCAAAAATAACTTAAAAATGCAACTAATTAGGTAAAATCATTTGAAAAATATTTAGAAAAGTGCCAAAAGAGGTATTGCTCCATATATGTAGTAATGCAGTCTTACTATGTATGTTTCGTTGTATCGATGGGACTCGGTGAGATTTAATACGAGGCACATTTAGTCACGCGATCAAACTGGTTTGAGTCTAGTCTTTCGGAACAGGTCTTTTGTGTTCGGAATGGTAATTGTAATTGAGATCGGTCGAGGAAGTGTACGTCAAGGACTTGGTGCAAAAAAGCATTTAATATCAGACGAAATTGACAAGTGCCACGGATTTAAAGATATTAATCTCATTGGTCGAGAATTGAGTTTATATTATTACGTTCGAATTGAACAAATGATTTTAATTTCGATACTGTGAAAATGAGGTTAAGCTCGACTAAGTCATATTTAAAGATTGGTTCCGTTTTATTTGAATATTTTCCTTTGACATTGACAATGTTGACATTGAAAATAAAGAATCAATGTTTCATTCAATACATTTTTTTGATCTGTAATCCTCTATATAAGCTGTTATTTATTTATTTATTGAAAAGTATCTGGCATTTTATTATAGAATTTTTGCTCAATCGTCTTCTACGGAACAACTATATAAAAATTCCATTGAATTTCGTCGAGGGGGGATCCCGGCAGCGTTGTGTCACCGTGTCCCATCGATCAAATTATCGCGGCCTCACATCCGCGAATATAATGGACCATTTATTGATCACGTGATGGGTCTCTTGTCAAACATGCGGATGTACCTATGTAGACGTCACCGATGCGAACGATGTTGCCAAATTACATATAGCCGACTTACTGTCCTATTTAGTTTTTAGAAAAAAGTGCTACTATAATGGAAGTTATCAAAAAAGTCACAAGTGAAAATTCGTCTGAACGCTTTTCACGAGAAAATTTTAAAGATATATCAGGCGAAACTTGTATAAACTAATAATAGTTTAATCCGCAAATTCGAGTTGAAAACTGCGCATTCTGACGTTCGCGTTGTACGGCGTAAAAGTTCTTGCAGCTGCGGAAGTGGAAAACTTGTAGTTACAGCGCCAAAGTCTCGACGTTGCTTCTAGCTGAACTTCGTTAAGGCATTATGCTGCGTTCCCGTGTTCCCTTTGACTGTCAGCTGTAAGCTTGAGTGTTTTCGGCGAATTTGAATCGATCAAACATAAAAATGCCTTCTCCAGCTTTGAAGTTCGAATCGATCGTTTCATGGGAATCATTGTTATTGTTAGTGTTATCATTGTGCGTTAGTATCACTTTGTTTGTTTATACAGTGCGATACTGTGTGATGTTATACTGTGTTAGTATTTTTTCATATTGACTACCTCTAAAAGCCTTTTATCTTTACCAAATTGATGTGTGGTTGTTTGTATTTCAACTTTTGAGTGTTCTCTGTAATCAGATTTAGGAATTATCACTTACGATCAAGCGGCACATTTGCTTGGTTATTCTAGTGTGTTGTTATTTTTTTTTAAAGTGTATCTACGGAAATGCTGATTACTTTTGGACTGTTTGGAAAAAATCGTGACTTGTGCAATGAGATCGCCTATTACACGCAAATCTGTAAAGACTTGTATCTTCTCGTAATATTGTCTCTGAAAATTTGTCTTGAATTTGTCTTTGAAAATCTGTGCAATGAGTGTACTCGTATTGTATTGTATCTGCAAGGTCGTTTCTACGGCTTAATTCTTTTCTTTGTGGCCTGCATTGTTTAATGCGTTGTTGACTTTACTATACTAGTCAACGGCCAGGGGTACTTTGTCACGTTCGCGCCGGTCGCTCAATAATAAGATGCGCGGCTATTGTTGTTAGGGTACCGGTTGTTTGATCTCTTGTATTAACGGCGTGTAAACATGCTCGTGCATTTAAGAAATTTTCCTATTAATTGTTCAAAAACTTGAGTTTGAAAATTCTAGCCCTTTACGTGAGAGTATGTTTCTCAAATTGTTCTTGTTTAAAATAAATAATATCGTGGATACCTTTTGCTATTGGAAAATGCTTTATAATTGTATAAGTCAAGTAAACATTACTTAGAACCAAGTACATTTTGAATATGTTTAGGTGATCAAACACAAAATTTCGTATTATTAAAATCGGGATTTCATCACGTCTTGAAAGGCTTTCGTTTTATGTATATTTTAATTGTTCTTTCAGATTTATAAAACGTAAATGTACTCCAGGCTTTTAGAATTTCGATATACCGAGCTGTTCCGAGGTCGCATATATAATTCATTCAGTCAATCATTCATTTATTAGAGATGCACTGCAGTAGTTCGCAATGTCGGTGAAGTTTGCTTTAGACGTGTCCTACTTAATCGCTGAAACTTGTTCCAGTATTCTAACATAATATTTTTGTATAGGTACCTAAATAAAAATTTCGTACACTTAACATTGGGCAGACACGAATAAATTCAAAACCCTGAAATTTTTACCAACGTTTCTAAGTACATTAATCCTTTCATATAAAATCTCAAAAAGGTAAAGTATTCCGGTATCTAATAGAACTTCTTAATAAGAAATGTTGGCAGAGACTTACCAACTCTATGCATTCAGAATCCGCATCGGTCAAAGGTGCTTCGGTCTCGTATGAATCATTTATTCACTCGTTCAAGATGCATCGAGTTGTTCATGTACGGGCAAAGTTACACGTGAACGTACAAGTCTTAAATTTTCGTTGGAAACTACAACTTTAAAGTTTTGATAAAATGTTTCATTGGACAGGTTGACTTCGGATACGTAACATAAGGAAACATTTCAAAAGCTAAGGCTATTGCTAGAGAAAGTGAAATGTACTGACACACTGAAAAATCAATAGCCGGGGAATTCCCGGCGAAAGCTGAGTATGGTCCTTTTTCCCCCCGCTTATATCTTTTATTCTATTTTTGTTTTTTTATGACACATTTTTACTCTTTGTTTTTATTGTATCTTTTTCGGGCGAAATAATTATGCTTGTCTTCTTTCTTTCTTGGATATTGGACATTTAGTCCAATTAAAGAAGTCCCCTTGATATCGTACACTAAGTTCTACAGCAGCTACGCTGAGGTGTCTACTCTCGAGTGTATAGCTGGTACGTGGTAAAGTAGACTGTGGGAAATACCAAGAGAGCCATAGGACACACTCGAGTCTTCTCGAGGGGCATTACAAGCAACTTTTCTTTTTTAAGATCGACCCAGTGGGATATGAACTTTGCATACCTTTCCAACTGAACAGCATGTAAAGTAGAATAGGGGATTTGATGAAAGAATTATGTTGTCAAACCAGCGAAGTGGTTACAAATAATTGACGTGGATATTGTTAGCTTAGGTCCGTTAACGGGGTAGGCAGAAAGCACAGAATGCCAAATAACTCTATCCTTATCAACCTAGTATGCTTCCGACTGTGCTTCTGCATTCATCACTCTCTTCATAATACGCGTCGATTTTGGAGACTCTTCGCTCTCCATCAGCCAATTTCTGAACTATTCGGTCGGGATAGGAAAATCTTGTGATAAATAATATTCTTTGGAGCAATTGAAGAATGTTACGTGCAGGAGCTATGACTCAAACTTACTACAAAGAACTTTTTATTCGATTGGATTCAACTACTTTTACTGGCGAAGCCGTTTTCCAAGTATTTGTCTTGGAAGCTTTCGGTAACGAACTTAACCTTTCGCATTTTTGTTTATGTGAAGCTAATGTGGACCTTGGTTTAATTAAAGCGATTAAAATTGCATACAATGAACGAGTTACACGCAAGTATATATGTACATAGTATCTACAATTAGAATACAATATTAATTGTATTGTATCCTGGCTTTAGGATGTGGAGTTATCGTAGTGAATAACAATGACCTCATTGTTCTGGACTTGTATTTTATTGTTGACGAAACATTTTAGGTACATACGATATGAAGAATTGGATGACGGTAGTTGTTTTGCTGGTTATTTCATTATATAATTTGTAGTCGAATGAGGATATATAGATGATAAGTTAAATTCTTTTTATAATTTAACAAGAGTGTCTGATTGATTTGTGAATAGAATTATTTTAATTAGGAACTGTATTGTTAGTATATGAATATGTAGCTGTTTTTTTGGAGATATTAAATTAATATGTTCTTTTAATAATCATTTAAATTTGTTTTTGTTTATTACTATATTAATGCGGAGATACATCGGTGCCGTACTTTCGTATTTTAATTTCACCGATACATTGGTGAAGAGTAAAACGTTAGCGTTAGATTTTTTCAATTCTTTTATTGTTCCACTCCTGGTTAGGGATTCCCTCTCGAACAGTTCCTTGGCAGACTTCACACGCCTCTGCTAATATTGGTGAGAGCTCTGAAGTGTGCGGATTTCCTTACGGGTGACATTTTACGAACAATTTTATAACAATAACATTAGAACTTAATGAAGGACGATTCATGTTTTATAGACTAGAGAAGTATTATAACTGTAACTATAACTATAACTGGGGACAATTTCACACACGGCTGTATGATCCCAAATTAGGCAATTTAATGCCTGTGTTATGGTGAACGGACAGCTGATAAACTTACATATATACCTACGATATAGTACTTATATAGATATTTTTATTACGTCCAGACACAGAACAAACAAATGTGCTGCACACACAAATGTTTGTCCCGGGTGGGAACCGAACCCACGAGCTCCGGTTTTGCAGTCAGGGTCTCTGACCACTCGACCACTAGGCCAGTCATACAATACCAATGTGTTCCGCGTCTCGCAAATAATTCATGATAAAACAATTTTCCGCGGTTACTCTCGAGAATCGTGAACGGTAACATGAGGAAATGCACAGTCGGTTCAGGGCGAACCGTAGCCGATGTGTGTCAATGAGATAGACACACACTCACAGTCACAACGGTCACCAATCACTCATAACAGTCGCTGTTATGTAGGAAAATGACCTTTAAAATATTATTCACTTCCTTCCTGCGTGTTCATTATAATTTTTGCAGATGGCAATAATCTGCGAGGTGAGCGGTTAAATCGATATTATTTAATCTTGATATATTACATTATGCTACGAGTATGTTCGCAGTTCTGTTCCTAAAAGCTTAACAGATTTTGATGAAACTTTGTATTATGTACAGATCACTTGGATGGCTCTTAGTTATTATAGGTAGTGCTGTGTTGAACAGACAATCTTTGTTTAGCGATTAATTTTCGTTTTTGGACTCGATACATAACAAACATTTCATTGCAATTTAAATTTAATTTTCTGCCTAGGTCCTCTTCTGTCATACGTCGATTATGTCGAGAGGGAAAGAGACAAGAGACAAACACAATAGCCAACGCTTCAACTCTGATTTGAAGTATATGATTGAGGGGGATTTTAAAGTAATACACTTGAATCGTTATCTGCTCAACCGCCATTAGTCACACGAGCTATGAACAATACAAAACGCGAACTGCATTAAACATATCAACTATGTCGTGTAGGATCCGGGCGGGCCGGTTCCGTACGTGAATCGTGAACTAGCAAATAATTGGTTCAATTTAACGATAAATCTGAACGAACAGGGGAGTGGAAAACACTGAGTTCGATGTATCTGAAGAACTGGTGAGCTTCGGTAAACTATTGAGTAAAAATTAATAAATAACATTCATTGGTAACGTGGGTAGGTACTATTAAAATCCGATTGAAATTAAAAATGTTCCAATTAATAATTTTAATATTTATAAATTTTATAAGAATAGATTAAAGAAATGGTTTATTCAAAAAGTATTTTACAACCTTAATGAATTTTTATTGTAGATGAATATTGATTTTGTAAGGAAAAAGAATATTAATGATATTTACATATATGTACAACTTAAAATTGTAATTGTAAATTGTAATTTAAATTGAGTTGTCCATTATTATATGTATATTGTGAATTATATTGTATTCCCGTGTTGGGTAGACTGCTGTATACTAACACCCAATTTGACCTAACACCCAAATGTAAACAGTCGTACAACAAATAAATAAATATTTTACGGAATCCATATGTTGCATTTTACGACCTACAAATGTTATATACTTAAGTTATTATTAATTTATGATCGCAAAACTGTGGTAGACGTCCAGTGATGGGCTAATACAAGTATTCGAATGTTATTACTAAAATAAAAAAAGGGTTTCGTATTTCCATTTTCGAGTACGGAACCCTAAAACAGCGATGTCCGCTATCAATTCGGTACCGCAAGCACGTACAATAAACCAATTGTCTATTAAAGATGTCTCAAAAACTTGACCATTCATAACGAGTGATAATCGTGAGCAAACAATATATTTGTCTTTCGACAACGTATAAAAATTTTAATAAAGTCATTTATTACGAAACAATTAAGCAATACCTATCTAATTATTATTGATATACCTATACTTTGTGACCGTTAATGGAAAATGTTCAGGAAACGTGAAGCCGTATATTTAGGCAATAATCCTATGCCTAAATATATCCAGGAAGTGAGGTCATTGAACTGTGGCCACGCGTCTTCAAAGGAACAGACCGCCCTTATACCAGATGTGATGACCTTAGAAACAGCAAGAAGTTACTGGATATTGAATAGATAGAATAGATTAAAATCACGTTTTAAATTAGTACGCCGTTAAAGGCAGAATATGGAGTGAACTAACAATTCTACAACATCTTTAAATGTACCCATATTTGTGCAAATGAATGTCTTTGTAAAAAAAAGATATAGAATAGATAAAGAAATAGATATAACAGATATAGAATTCCCAGGAGCCAGTGGAGTTGCGTCGATTGAGGTATGGTCCTATATCAAGTAGTGAATTTCTACCAGCTTTACGGAGGTTTGTTTAAGTTTATACACTGGTCGAATACGTGCTTACGTCGCACAAACGTCGGGTCGCAAATCGAACCCGCGTCCCGCGATTCAGCGCCACTAACCGCTGGACGAACGGGCGAGTCAATAACATTCTGTGCCCACGTCATTGTGTGGTTAGTTGCGATAAGACTCTATTGTTTATAATATTTATTTATATTGTTTACAATATTTATATTGTTCCGTCCTTTTTATTCACGCACGTGGTCTGGCGGTATCAAATATTAATTTTAAATTATTGTGTAAGCTTACGATGACTTATATATTGTTCTGTGAATTGAATAATGGTATTATTTATACCACCAGCTATGCCTACAATTTCGCCCGCGTTTGAATTAAATATAAAAATATATATATGTGGGGATTTGAAATGAAATCACAAATCCGGAATCCGGTTAATACTTTTTATAATCAAATTACAGAGTCAACACGTCTTATCGTCTTTCTGTCTTTTTCGTTACTCCCTCACCTCTCACACTCATTCAGTCTACATACATTCATACCATTCCTTACACTCATTCAATCGTCTTACGTTCCCATCCAGGCATCCTACTTGTACACAATCAACATA
>DWGJ01005861.1:0-10008 GCA_018246895.1 Aspitha aspitha aspitha | reverse complement strand
TTTGGTGCGAGCGGTCAACCATGTGAGCACTGACCGTGAGTTGACGCTTTACAGTTCGTTTCAAATTTGCAACCGTAGCTACGAGCATTTGATCATCATACATCTATTATTGTAAAGCAAGTATATCTGCATCGTAGTGTTATCTGACACACTGACACAACGACTGACGAGGTCAATGATATTAGCTGATATTTGACGGGATCGACACAGTTTTCCAATGATCCTAATCACTAAGTCTGGGGTGTAGGTTAGAGTCTCACCAATAGCAAATATCTTGTTGATCATTGGTTCTGCATTTAGTTATAAAAATAACTACATATAAAACCATGTATTTACACGTTTAATAATTTATGTATACAGCGTGAGAGGAAAATAATATTATTATTAACTTCACACATATTTAATATTGGATACAAATGTCTGTTGCTTGAATTTAGAAAACCGTTGTAGAACATTCCTGTCATTCCCTCTTCTCTGATAGCAACTGTAATTTTATCATATCTGTAATTAAATAAGTTATATGTCTATGAAACTAAATTGCTCTTATACGTGTAATCCGCACATAATATTTCAATATTTCATAACGATTGCTCGCGACCGACTTAGTTCGGGATTCAATTATGCGCACTTAAAACTTCGGAACTCTGTATCACGTAGTCACTGGCCGTCATCTCGATGTCATACCCTAATGAAATTACTGGCTATGTTTTATTCATTGCAGACGCTTACCTACTTATCCCCGGATGGAAGTTTCGATACAAAACAGGGATCTCGTCCGAACTTTATAGAATAACTGATGACCTTCAGGCACCGGATAGCCGGAACGTCGACGTCCAAGAACTGTGTCGGTGACGCGGCAAATCGAAGATGCTTTATTTATTTATGTTTAATAAGTTGCGACGTACTCATAAACGTAACATACGAGATCTCTACGAGTTGAATTAAGATGGAGCGACAAAACATGTACTGTTTTCCTTCGTTTTATAACAAAATAATAATAATAACTTGGGACTTCCTTACAATCTTCAGACCTTTTTCAACCAGTGGAAGTTAACTCGCATGCGACTACCAATTATTATGTGACTAACCCAGAAATGAGTTGAGAAACTGCTGTTGAATTCGAATGAGCTGGCTTTATTGCCATTTTGCTATGCATTGCTACCAAGACTTAATTTCGTATTTAATGAAATCGTAAAAAGGGATTAGTTGGAATGTTATAGTTGGCAATGAAATAAGCATTCATTCGGAATGTGGCAATTAAAAATGGGCGTGTATGGGCATTTACGTTATGTGTCGAAACACGCTCTGAATAACATATCACATGTTACTTTAGCATAATAGCTAATACGAAGTATATTTTTACATTGCATATTATCTATATTTTTGGTTTTGGAGTTTTGCATTTAATTCAATGGTTCTTTTCCTTTATTTTTTTACATCCTATACCTCGATCTTTGTACCTCTTTTTCTTCGTCTTCAATTATATCACAGATGAAAACCCATATGGCCAGGTTTATTTAAATACGGGTGTACCTTTGTCATTAGCATTTACACGACAAGCTCATTGTTTTCAAGGCACTTCCTACCCAGGAACAATGCTTAACACTGACCCAGGATAGCGGCGACCTGGGACCACCAGTATTGCCATGTCTGTAACATGCTTTTAGGACATTGAATGGTAAAAAATATTTCAAGCAAGTATATCCGCTTATGGTGTTAGCCCAAGTCAATAAAAGAAACAGAGAGAGAATATCTTTACTTGGACCAGTAGTCATTTTCAGTTTGTGCAAATAAACGTCTTTGTCTTTGTCTTTGTCTTTGTCATTTACAAACAAAAACAAAAGTGTTTAAGCGTAACAAAGTACCAAATAGTGGCAAAATGCTTAAATTTTTTGTTAGTATATAGTAACTTTTCCTATAATTATAACATCTGCTTAGTGTTGCAAAAGTTGCATTTATTACAACATTACCACAATTTAATGAGAATGTTATATATATGATTGAATGTTTGATCTAAGTCATGATGTTAGCTTGATGTGGTTGGTTACTCCGTATCAGCATCGTGGAGCTCGCTCGTCTTTTTTGTTATTGACATAAACAAATTAAACTATAATTTAACATTTTTAATAGAAAACTTAAAGTTTATGCGTAGTACGTAGCTTTCATACCTAAAAATTGCCATGTGCCAAAATCAGGACAGTCTCTAAACTAGTGGAAAACGAGGTATCCATAGTCATAACTCGCAAACTATTCACACGATTATGCTTATGTTTCAATATGAATTACAATAAGGTTAAGGTTATGCTCACTATTGTATTGTTTTATTGCATTTTATCAATATCATATAAAATCTAGTTAATAATTTTTAGTTTTTGAGATCTACTTATATAGGTTCATGAATTAATACTTAATAAATCAAACTTTTAATTACCTTACTTTTTAATACATATGTAGATACTCAAACATACGAGTATATCACTATTTTCAAAATATAAACAATAAGTGTAAAGAAAATTGAATTGAATGCAAAATGCATATAAATATGTAGCTATTTATAATCAAAGATAATAATTATGACTATTCCTACACGCAAGACAAAGCTCCTCGGAACAAACCTTTGACAAGAACATGGCTGACAAATGTTTTATGAACGTGAGCTTTTAGGCACGTACCTACCACATTTGTTATCCATACTAAGGATTCTACAAACTCCAGCAAGAAGCAACTGCTTTGTCTAGCCACATAATTTGGCATATACTCGTATGTACATATATAATATACTTTTTTACGTCAAAAACTGAATTTAACTTCACCTAAGTTTAAACCTAAAATTATTGACGAGCATATTCTGAATGTTGCCACGTTTTTTATAAACACGATACAATCAAATTGTTATTAGAAACCAATCCAATTAGGATTCACTTAATATTTATAAGACTATTACTTAGTTAACATTCATTGAAAATAGGATTGTAGTAGGTAATATGATTAGTTAATTAATTAATTAGTATTATTGTCTGAGATCTGGAAGATCTCTAAGATCTGGAAGCATTCTCTACCACGCTGCCCCAGTTCATACAGGCGGTTATTGACTAACTCGTCAGTCAGTCGGATGTTTCTAAGCCACCTCCGACGAGGCTTACCTTAACGATCTTTACCTTGCGGTAAAACCGGTAATTGGCTGCTTAGTGTCTTTCAAATGAAACGCTGTTGGAAATTCGCGACAAGCGGCCACTAATCCAGCTGTGGATTTACGTCTACTTAATTTTCAGTAGAAATTAAATTATTACTTATAAGTAAGCATGTTACAGTCCTACAAGATTAGAAACACCACTAAGCACATAGCTGTTGCTCAGGTGGTCAGTAATATGATTAACTAGTCAATTTCTATGTACACATACAGGATGTTCACATTTATAATTGTTATTATGTTTTTAACCAGTAAGTCGATTTTTTATGTTTATGTAGTCAGGTGTTTTGTTTTCTTTTTAATAATCAATAGCACTTATCAATGTTGTATTGTAGAATTCTTTGTTGCATTGAAGTTGTTTCTTTTGGTCTCTATGTATACAGGCAATTCGATAATATAATTTACAACTTCATAGAACTTTGTTGGGAGTAAGTTTTATTCTCTATTTCTTTGTTAGCTTTATTATTTCGTTCGATCACACTTTTCAATTCATTCACACTTAATTTAAGCTCAGTCGCACAAACACTTGGTAATAAATTTTCATTTATATTTAAAAGAAGCGCGTACTTTTCCCTGAAAGTTTTCATCTGAAATGGAATAAAATCAAGACTTCTCAGAGTAATTGAATTCAAATATTGCAGTTGTCTGAAATAGAAATAAAGTAAATATTAATGGTATTTAAGTTTAGTCCAGAGATATTGTTATCATTACAGTATCATGAAGAGTCTCTATATGGTGTCATACACACAGTCACAAATACACATACTCAGTACACAAAAGTCTGTCTGTAACGCCTAGTGACCATAGCCAAGTGGGACAATAACTATTTGAATAACATTTTAACTTGTATAAAATCTTTTTTTAATGATTAACTAAATACATAGTATACAGCATGTGATAGCCTAGTGGTTTGATATTCAGCCTTCCACTCGGGAAGTCTGGGTTCGATCCTGGTCACTGATTTATTACGTGCGTTTTATAAGTAAAATTTAAATATCACTTACTATAACGATGAAGGAAATCATCGTGAGAAAACCTGCACACCTTAGAGATGTTATCATTTACTTAATATTTTCTGAGGTGTGTGAAGTCTACGAATCCGCACTAGGCCCGCGTGGTAGACTATGGCCTAAATACCTCTCACTATAAGAGGAGGTCCAGCCGTGGACCATGAAAAGGGTCGAACAACAACAACATACAGTATGTATATTAAAATGATATAAGAGAAAATTTAAAAAAAGACTTCGCATAAATTTGGTCACCTAAATTCTGGAACACGCTGTATATAGAGCGATATCCCGTACCGCTTAATTACGCGGCGTAACTAGCTTATTGTGACGTCATAAATAAATCACCTGGGTGTCCTGGGATACAGTCGGAGCGACTGTAATATTTATTTGAAACTATTAAATGTGCCTAGAAACTTCCAAATTGTAATAATTAGAGAAAAACTTCCCGTATATGTCGATTCGTCAAATCTGACAGTACACTGTCCGTTTATAACGTGCGTACGATTTAAAAAAAAGTCAACAATATTTTATTTTATTTATTACTATTTAATAAACACGTATAAAAAAGGATGAGTTCAGCGGGCCCACTATTTTTATAATTTGACACATTGACATCTTTCAAACAATTAATAAAAAAAATAAATAGAACATTTTATTTGTACTTGAGATGTGAAATTTTTGTAGGGTTAACGGGTATCTTTTTATAATTTATATTGCGAATTGATTTGTTTTTTATCACACGTACTGTGTACCAACATTCATACCAAAATAATAGCGTATACCAGTGTGTATGGTAGTTAGTGCTTAATAAATAATTTTAACTCGTAGTTATTGGCAGCGTTTCCTGTTATCCCAGCAATTATATTTTCAAGAAACCCGCTAATTACATTTACTAAAATCACGCGACGCCTATTACAAATTGAGAATAACGACCAGGTAATATTTTTTTTGTTTATTACTATTGATAATTGCCTCAATTTAGGTTTGTTGGTAATCACTGACCAATAAAACGTTTGGGCTTAGTGAAATTAATCGTAAAAGACAATTTTCAAATAAATAGTCCAAAGTTCGGTTCCAGAATATAAGGCATGTTCGTGACTCTGAACATAGTTTATTATGTAACACTGCTAGGTTGCATTCTGCTGAGTATAATAGAATGAGTATCTGATTATTTTAACTTAGGTTTCAAGGTTGATAATTCTTAAGTGGTTGAAAGTAGAATAGTATAGCTCAATCTAAATTTTTAACATAGGGAACTCGTTCAATCACCTCAAATGCATCTATACCTACCAAAAAAAGTGCTCTTTGACTGTTTCTCAGCAAAAACATAAGTTAACTATGGAATTTCTATATTCGAATACCTACTAATATCATAAATGTGAATGTATTTGTTTGTTACGCTTTCACTTGAAAACTACTTAACCGATCATCATGAAACGTTGTACACATATTCTCGGAGGTAGTAGAAGTAACATAGGATACTAAAAAAAAATTATAATTTTTTTACGGAAGACAAAAAAATTTGTGACACACTGATTTCCACGCGGGCGAAGCCGGGGGCATATCTCGTTAGTTTAGAGTGACTATAGTATCAAAGAACACAAGGTGTGTAATTCAATTACGTAATGAAAACAAAAGTGTTCAATATAGATTTTCACGCTACATTTCCAATATGAAAACACACCAAAAAGATAGACGTGTGGAATATTTTTTTATCCGTAGCAAGCGTGTAGCACTTCGCCGCAGCTGCGCCATTGTTAAAGGCTCGCAACATCAATAAGCCATTCTGAGAAACAGCGGTAAGGGTGACCGCACACAGCGACATAATTCAAATCAAACAATATTATCACATTAAAAAGGAAAAGCGCGAGTTGCAATTTAATCTAAAACAAATAAATTTAAATATCAAAAGGTGATCGTTTTAAGAAAGGATATCTTCCGCTTGTCTATCTAACCTTATTATACAGGTTACAGGAAAAGTACTAGTAAAGCTCTAAATCAATCACATTTTTAAAACTGTGATTTTATCTCCTAATCTCCGAAAATTTATACATATGAAAAATAAAAAATGTTATGCTTATTCCTATGTTGTAAATATAGGAATACGCATTTAATACACGGATGTTCTTAAGGAAATTACATATTGAGAAATTATTTCTTTCCACTTGGATGTCCAGTAAGCAAGTTTGTGTACAGTCACCTTTACATTGTATCCGTATGTTTATTTATAGGGCATTAGAAAAGACGAATTCGCGCTCCTCGTGTTTGCGGGGTAGTTTTAAAAATATTTTTATATTCGTGAAAATGGTTGCTGCTCTGTAGTCCGATTTGATAACGGCTCTGGTTATACAATATTCAAAATGACTTCATAGTATACAATTATTTAATACATTTACAAAAGTGACTTACTGGATATTACGTTATTTTATGACTTTTATAGTTACAACTTAACCAAAACTTAATTCTAGAAACGCGCATTCGTAATTGACATATTAATGGTCATTGGAAAACATCGTTAAATAAATTCGAAGCTCTGATTTTTAAAGATGGCTTACGTCTTAAAAACTTCGATCCCGTTTTTATGGGATGTCTCGATTCGGAGGGATAGGGAAAAATCTGTCAATTATTTCAATGACACTCCAAGGCGTCGTCATTAATTCAAGCGTCTCGAGTGCAACGCCGGCTTAGTGCAGGCGACTTGAAATCTATTGATAAAAAGGCATACGCTTCTACAAATATACTATTTATGCAAACTGACTTATGACTGCAAACCGGAGGTCGTGGGTTCAATTCCCACCCTAGCAAATATTTGTGTGATGAGCACATTTCGCTGCTTTTCATGAATACTCGCACAATCCAAAATCCACATTTTACAGGGTAACTATTTGAAAATTAAACAATAAATCAATATTGTAGAAAATAACCAATCACAAAATGACATTTTTGCGCGCCATTATGCCGGTTTTGCCGTTATGAAATATGAGTCTTACTGAGTATGAATTAAGGAATATTTTGGATCTATTTGTGTTATAAACTGGTATTTTCAAAATTATGATTTGTGCGAGTATTTATAAAGAGCAGCGATTTGTTTGTTCTGTGCCTGGTCGTAATAAAAATATCTATATAAGTACTATATCGTATATGTATGTTTATCAGCTGTCCGGTCATCATAACACAGGCATTAAATTGCCTAATTTGGGATCAGACAGCCGTGTTTCGAATTGTCCCCAGTTGTAAGAAAATAAAAAAAAATATACTAACTATATTCGGTAGTCTTCGAAACCAGCATTTATATATGAATGTGATAGTAGAGTCGCGTCAGGTCTGTAAGGATGGGATTCGGCTACTCTTTGCTCTGTCTACCCCGCTTGGGGCTGATTGTATGTCGTGTATTGATATATTTTAAATACTCATTTGTTTCTTTAATATGATTGCTATTGTATTGTATGAAAGAAGACACGTGTCCAACATTGAAAAACTTAAACCATTGAAAATTGTGGACCTTTACACACTGTAAGAGCAGTGATAGCCTAATGGTTCGAAATTCAGCCTCACTAGGGATGTCTGGGTTCGATCCTGGTACGCACCTCTGATATTTTACGTGCGTTTTATAACTAAAATTTCATTAAATTATAAAATTAAATAACGTTGAAGAAAAAACATCGTGAGGAAACCTGCACACTTTAGATGTGTTATACAGTATATAATATTTTCTAAGGTGTGTGAAGTCGGCACTTGGCCAGCGTGGTAGACTAGGCCTACATCCCTCTCACTGTGGGAGGAGACCCGGTCCAGCAGTAGACCAATAGAAAGGGTCGAACAAGAACACTCTTTCTCATTTTGCGACTTCGTTATCCCCAGTAAAGTTGTTTCGGCCCAACATAAGGTAAATTTGTTTACGATACATGTGTACTCAACAAACATCATATGTTAATACCCACTCAGAGGAAGCTATACCGACGGTAACATAAACATTTTGCGTCGTTGCACGTAACGCTTACTGGAGTTCTGTCTGAGGATATTAATAACTTTAAAAAACACTCTTTAGACGTTTCCACACGCGGCTATACGTTTCAAAAGTAGGCAATTAAATATCTGTGTTATCCTAAAAGTACAGGTCACAAATAATAATAACTGAGGATAATCCTATATACGGCTATCTGATTCCAAATTAGGCAATTTAATGCCTGTTTTATGGTAAACAGACAGCTGATAAAAATTCTTATATACATGCAATATAATACTCACATAAATTATTTTATTACACCCAGACACGAAACAAACTAATGTTGTCAACACACAAATTTGTCTTGGGCGGGAATCGAACCCACGATCCAGTTTTGCAGTCAAAGTTTCTAAACATACGACTACGAGATCTTGCAATGCGTACGTACATGCTATATGATTTATTTATTTTAAATTTAGTAATAATTTATTTTAAATTCAATAACAATTTATTTATTTTTATATTTTCCTAACAAATACCCCGGTGAGTGAACTGAAAGGCAGCACAGACAGACGTACACATTTCTTCACACTAGTGGCGCGCAAGCAGGCTGTTGTTTTAATCCCGCACACCTCTTTACAGAATTATTCCACATTACTAGCGACACCACGATCGCGGGAAAGTCTAGGACATGGGTATTACAGTTCCTGGTAAACGAAGTATTATAAATTTTCTATATCTCCTTGTTCACTAAATTTCTAGTCCAATATTGTAGTGTTTATCTTAATAATTCTTGTTTATTGAATGATAAATTACTTAAAATGTAACGAATAACAGTAACTAACATGCATTAAGTATTCGCTTGCGGCATTTTTTCTTTTCTATATAAAAATATTAAATTATAATTAAGGTACAATGAGTTTGGGCGGTCATAGATGCTATTTCTTAGTACTGTCAAGAGCACCTTTACTTTGTATAAGATAAAAATATTTCCCCATAAACCATTCGTATGTCCATAATTAAGGCGTTGGCATTCAGTGTTAGATTAGGAAAAAGGACTGTCCCTTTAAATCAAAACTCGTTGTCAACGTCAAACATAACACCACGGTAAAATACCTCTTGCTAGCTTTAAGAGTGCCCTGCCACATCTGCTACACATTTAAGAGCAATGTATGACATCAATAAGGCACAACAACATTTGCCCTTTTCTTTACCAAGAACGCACACATAAACATACGTCCGTCCCTTTCACGCACACGTCCGTTTTCATAACGCCGTTTCATTTTTGTAGCGGAATTTTTCCAGCTCGTTACGCGGATCCCCCGCGAAAATGAGCAAAATATATTTAGCGTCAAATGAAAACATTTGTTTTGATCTACATAATAGATTCCACTTTCTTTTTTCCACTCTCGATGGTTTTACGATTAATGGAATTGAATGTCATTTGAGTATATTGTGTTTGCGAGGATTCGTGTGATCAAGCGGTTAGGGCTCCTGTTTTTTGGAGGGCGTATTTCGAGGCATGGGTGGTTTTGTGTGAATTTTTCAACGCTCGCTATTTATGTTGTCACATCTGAGTTACAAGCGCGCCGAGTACGGTATTCAATGTCGTGGTAATTGTACGGTTGGTGTTAACATCTGTATCAATTACGTAGAATTCTTTTAGAACTGCTTCGAGTGTGGAAGTAGCATTATGCCGAAGGATGTGGTGACACCATGTGACTTTCAAAATATAATAATACTAGCTGTGTCAGCGGCTTCGCCCGCGTTAAATCAATATGTCAAAAAGTTTTTCCCGCGTTAATACCTACATCGCGGGAATCCTAAAACAATAATTACGAACTTCCATTCAAACTTTTATC
>DWGJ01005860.1:0-10008 GCA_018246895.1 Aspitha aspitha aspitha | reverse complement strand
AACAAAAAGTCCAAAGAAATGTCAAAGAATTATTTTTTATTATGGTCGAATTTCGACCAGCAGGCGACCACTAGTTGAATTAAATTCATAACTTTCTTCACGCAGCCAACCAACAGGTCAGTTACTAATACTAATAAACGAAATAATTAGACTTAATAGCTATTAATTAGTTAATTAATAAGAATTCAATAGCATTAATAAAATTGGGTACTAATAAACGAAATAATTGTAATGTTAGAAAAATATGAAATTCGTGTTGCACCTTTAAAACAGTAGATATATCTTCATTTCTGAAATCTGTAAGCCATTCAGTATATTTAATAGCGTCGATTTAAAGAAATATTGTATTTCCAATCTTGAGAGCTGACGAAGCTACTTGGAACAAGTTTATATTTTATTTATGTTGTCTTTGAGTCAAATCTGTACACTCAATCATTTGTACACCAAGCCCGTTAATTAAAATTCACTTTGACAGAATATAGATGACGCTGAATAAGACAGCGATCTGTTTCACTTTATTCTGATAACTTATCGGTGTTTTTGAAATAAGAACTTTAATTACAATAATGTAAAAAAATATATAATTTTTACGAAAATTTCATACGTCAGAGTATTGATTGCACATTAGGTAATTAAACGCCTATATTATGGTAAATCGATAGCTGAGCGATAACAAATGCTTTTGTGTTTCAACTTAGCGGTAATGAAACATGCACCTAATTTAAAGGAGAGTTAGAAAACGCTGATGCTTTTCTAGATGACTGTACTGGACTCGAATAAATGTTCATTATTTTTCTTTTCGCAGCGTTCGAAGGCGTGACTCGAATCCGTAAAGGGATTCCGTTTGAACTTGTAACGCTTTAGCGATGGAACGAAATTTTTACAGCCTACATTGAATTTTTTATGTTGATTCAAGCACAGCCCGTGCGGAAGCGGCCGGTTCTGTTTCGAGTAGATGTTGTTTCAACGGGAATTCCTGGAATAATGAATTCAAAACAATCTACCGAATAAATGTACAAAAATGTTTTTCGCGACGAACGTACATCGTCGTTTTTTCTAGCATGTGTATGAAAAACATAATGATGTGCATAATATTGGGGAAAAATAATAAGTGAAGGGTTTGAATTGTTTTTGAAAAATTAATTGAATGAACGACGGATGGTAATAGATATAAAAAATGTCTCCTGTTAATAATAATGTATATGAAAATATGTAGTTTCTAATGTGATATTGTCAATAATTACACTTTACTGTGATTTAACATATACGTAAAGGGTTATGGATAGCAAAGCGTATTTATATATTTTAGTCAACTAGCACTGCACTTCTTGTTCAACCTATAATAACCTCTTTCTGAGTATTTAAGGCTCATATAAAAAAATATTTGAAATGCAAAGTGTAACTCGTAACAAATTCCTTAAAATAATGCTTAGTTTAAACCAGATTACTCTGTAATTGTTGGTTCAGTTAACTAATAAAAAAGTAAGTTTAAACTACACGTTACGTTTAAATAATTCCTTAAGATTATCAGATTATCATATTAGCAATACGAGTATCTATTCGAAAAGTTCTCGAAGATTGTTATTGAAGACACGTACAAAAGTGCAGCTGGATTATATCGCAAGATATTGGTGATTATGAGCGAGGGTCTACCGTATGTAACGCAAAGAGCAAAAGAAAGGACCAAAGAAAGAAAATACATTTAAATTCGTTGCTCCATTCGTATGTACTACATGATTTAGTCGGATTATAGTCACAGTCATGCCTTTTCCATAGATACAGGCAAAGATTGGGGATTTCTACCAGCTACAGTCCTAACAAACAAAATTCCGAGGGTCTGGAGTTAAATGAAAGATGCATGCATGTTTAAATCTTCCCATTTGAGAGAGTATGTAAACCTGTAAAGAGATTGAAGCAATTTTACCCTAATATAGCAGGTTCATATGAAATAGAACTTACCAAAACGTGGATAGTTCCACTATATATGCTGACGCATCTACAAAATGCAAGCTGAGCCAGTGTTTCGCTGCGGGCTGACACACTTTCTCAAAAACAGGTTGAGACACAAGAACACTCGTATAGATTTCGCAGAAACTCTTTGTATTTGAAGTGGGTACATTCTTGTTACTTTTATTAATACGAGTACAATACCAAACTGTTACACTTTGGCCAAAATATTTGACATAAAACAGCCCTATTCGTGTTACAGAACTACATAGAATATTTGGGGTAAGTTAGTAACTTTCTTTATTATCAAACACCATGATAGCTATGATAACATTGCAACATTTCGAAGCATCTTGTAAATTCTTATTAGTCCTTATTACTTCCATAGACTCGAAAGCAAAATATTTTACGAGAGCATAATATTAGCTCTTGCAGCTTCTTAATAAGACAGCGATGTAAAATAGCCTATTGTTCAGGAAAACTCATTGTTGAATAGAATTTTATGCTAATTGATTCAGTAGTTTTCGACTGAAAAGAAAATAAGCAAACGAGGAAAGTTTCTGGGCTTGAAATACGTAACGTCATAACGGGAGTGCGCAGTTGCTAAGTCTCTCCGCTAGGGGTGCTGGTGGCGCTACAATCGATGTTACTAGAATGTCATTCTAAACTTCAAATTGATAATGCAGTTATAAATGAACATTAACTTTTTAACTTTATAAAAATATTTCGATTATTCCAAAACATAATACTCAGATACTTACCGGTGTTTCATTTGTTTAATCAAAGCCAAACAATATACCACGGTTTTGTTTTTATAAATTTTAACATTTAAGACTGTCATATAATCATTATAATCACTTACAGCGGGATTACGCTGAAACCATCGTGAGTTTATTCGACGAGCTCCTGTAAATATTACACGTAGACCAAAATCGCTGTTTTCCGCCGCCAAGCGATTACACTAATCTCCGCGTAACTAATGTAACGTGAAATAGTTTCAGGAGGTTAAGCCACCTTCGCGGAGCCTGTTGGGTACCTAATTTGCCTAATATCCTACTCTGCGAACTCATTTCAGTTTGCTATATCCTTATAGCGTTGTTTATATCATGACGTCATTATGAACGGATATTACGACAGAGTTCGCCGACTATCATTTTAATGATGCTTACGGGTAAGTGAAAGTATCCAAACATGGAAACAACTTCTAACTAGGGCAAATGCAGTGCGCGGTAGCACAACTTTTAAAGCGAGTAGCCAGACTTTTTCAACCTCGATTAGGGAATATCAACTGTAGGAGTGATTACAACTATCAAGGAATGTTTTCCATTGTTGCGTGATGCTTTCTGTGGGCGGTTATACTAAAATAAATGGTAATCGTGAATACTATCAATCTATTCAATGATAAAACAGATAAAGTGCAGAGGTCGATGAATGATTATTGTTGGAGAATAAATGGAAACTGCTTTTGATTAAAAGGACTGGACTCTGGACTGACCAGAGTTATGCAAAACATCAATAGACTTAGTAAACTGATTACACAAAGGTTAATGTTTATAAAACATGAAAAGGTGTATCCTTAAGCAGCTATTGCTATTGTCATCCATAGTGCAAAGTTGAATTTAAAATTGTTTCTTATTTTACGTCGTGTCCAAAAAAAAGGTGTTCGTGTTTTCTCGCGATCTTGTAAATTATCGCGGCCTTGTCGACAGAGACGACGTAAAGAGATTTTTTTCAAATATTATGAATATCACAGTTCTTAGCCTCGAGGAAAAATGCCTGCGCTAGTGAAGATAAACGAGTCTTCGCGAGCCGAGGAACACTTAGCTAAGTGACATCAAGTATTGTGCTATTTGAGAAAACGGCGAAACGCGCCACGGGACTGCGTGTAACCAGAAATGTTTGTGTTATTTGTTCTTTTTAAACGAAAACGTTGGTTTCAAAATTGTATATATATTTAAATGGACTTGCGAAGTTCTAGCTGTTCGCGGCTTTGTCCGTCGGAATCTTGCTCCAAAATTTGCAGATTACTAAAAAAACTGTGATCTCTTGTTACATTCCTTTAGAGGTCGATTTCACGAAAACGCTGAAACTACTATATATTTCTCTGTCACATTGTGATAGTTACATCACTATTGATATGATATGATATTGATTTACTACATATACGAGTATAACGCTTATTTAAGATTGCCGAGCGTTATGACAATATTACTCGCTAGTCTTTAAAATTTTTATACCGTAAATGTTAAAATATCGATCGTTGTGTGCGCTTGTTTTTTATATTTCTTTTTTATTTTGCAGAAATTTCTTTTAAATAATATAATAATAATAATAATATAATATAATAATAAAATCTTCTTTCTTTTAAATAGTAAGTTTAAAACCTGTAATTGAAATTGATCGGGAACTTATGTTGCTGACCTTAAAACCATACCCACACAAACTAGGTTCATTAGAATGGTCGTTGTGTATTTCGGTTTCGATGTTCCGATGTTTAAACTCCGCATATTTTCACGAATCTACCCTCTCACATTTCTTTCCTGCGCACAGCCCCACGAGCTTCATGAACTCCGAAAAATTTAGGCAAAAGACATGATAATCTTATATACCTTTTCACCACGAGCAATATTAACAAACTTTATTTTACTGAATACCTTTATTGAGAAAGTTACCTCAATTCCTCCCCTATGCTTAGAATAGGCTTTGTGAGGGGTGGAGTTCAAAAAAGGAGTAATAATACTCAAATTACCAGTAAGAAGTTTTCAACGATAAAGCGGCATTCAGAGTACTAATACAGTTTCGATACTCATATGCTTATGCACGAAATAAAATTATTTCTCGTAACAAGTATATACATACATACGTACATACATAGATGATTCATAAACAAATAATTGCACGTAAGATACTCACACTTAGCTGGGGGGGGGAATAAATATTGCAGCTTGCCATATAACAGATGGGGATCGTAAATGGTATAAGGTTGGGTTACACGCCAATTTAACTTGAAAAAATGTAGTTAATGCGTATAAGGGTACTAGGCCACCATAACGATGCAGGAAGCCATAAATAATGTTTTATTTGATGTGTGTTGGAACATAGTCATTGTGCGAACGCAACAGCGCCCAAGGGTGATGTAAGGCGCGACGCTTGTGATGTTTACGAGTATGTCGGTATAGTGGGCTGGGGGCTGTTTAGTGCAGCATTAAATGCAAAGCATCTATTTTACTAGCCATCCGAGAGTTAATGTTTGTGGTAAATGCAATTAGTTTTAAGCGGTATCAATACAGTTTGTTCAGAGTGTAAAACTAAATATTTATTTTGGTTATCCATTACTTACATAACTTTGATTTACACAGCAGAATAGTGTTTTGTTGAGATTTATTTATTAATGCATTCATATAATAATTATACGTTTATTTTCATTTTATTATTTTGCAAGACTTTATTCATTTATACGCACGAAATGTTTTTAATTCTACTACTCAAAATCGAATGAAACAGGAACCCAGAAACCTAGAATCCTGATATTTTGTAGACAGGTTTTTTCTATTGATTAGTAAAAATCTTGGTTATTAAAGAAATGCGTTTATTAGTTTTTGGCAATTCAAATTCTGCGCTAACAAAATCTGGTACATACTCGTTTATCTATGAGTATATACGCCTAGGGAGGGACTTCAGTAAGGGCGAATTGAACACAATGTTTTAGCTAACAAACAGAGTGTACTTCCGGCGCTCGCGATCAGGTGGAAAGCCTCCATTGTGATGCAGTTACGTGACCGGTGACCGACACGCGGCCCATTTCCCGGCTCAATACTACATGAAAACTATAGACCGCTCCAATCGTGTGCGACAATCTTAGGATACAGGGTATTACATTCCAAAAATATCGGAACTTAGCAAACTGTAGGTATGCAGGTATACTGCGTATAAATTTTCACGTTTTGGCAACATTCGTCATTACTACTCCACTCTTATTAGTCATAGCGTGATGTTATTTATCCTATAGTCTTCCTCAATAAACGGACTATTCAACACAAAAATAATTTTTCAATTCGAACAAGTAGTTCCAGAGATTAGCGCGGTCAACCAAACACACTTTTCAGCTTTATATTATTAGTATAGAAGTATAGATATAGCCGCACAAAAGGACACAGTATAAAAGAATACAAATTTTAACCGGAATAACGCCAAAACGGAACCTATTATGTATTTTTGACTTCATAAGTCACCATAGTAACTACATCTGCGTCAGTGCAAGCAGGCTTTCGCCCTTTCGTGATATAATAACAGGAAGAAAGGAAAACGACCTTTATCCCCACGCGCTTAGAACATAAAATTCAATGTGAAGGGTATCCGTAGTCTCTTACACAACCACTCCGCTGTCGGTAATGTTTTATTAACATCATTTTTCCTTATTATGCACGGCGATGCAATTTATATTTAGTACGATTTATTCTAACTTGTTAACCATTCAGTCACCGTCACCTTCCATTATTGGACGTTTCAGAAAACGTTTCAGATCATAGTCTGTCACACTTAAAAAACTGTTTACTTACGATGTTTTCCGTCACGGTGAAATTAGAATCTACAAGATTGGAACACGGGCAATGGATAATTGAACCGCAAACCACTAAGCAACCGCCGCTAAATGTAAATAAAATGTGTACATACTATTGTAAATAAACGTGCCGTATATAACTGCGTAGGTAATTTTGATTAAGTAATCGATCGCTGTATTCAAGAAGCAAAAACCAATTTTCTTGCGTAACAAAATACCTTTTCCGCGAGTAATTAGGCGGCAAACCCGACCATTGTCAGTTACCGGCCGATACCTGTACAATTTTCCAATTCGCTTCTTTATTAGAATCGCCGGGCGTTCAATCCGACGGCAGTTTGTCCGCGGCCAGCCAATTTCACATTTGTTTTGTTCCCGGTTTTTGTCGACGCGGTGCGGTCTTTACTAATAAATCTTCTGTACTAGTACAATAGAGAGACTGTCGTCGTTCATCAGCGTTTTTATGCGCAGCGTGGATTTCTCTCGAGCTTACATTTCTTCAGGATGTTTTCTTAGCCGTGCGACGCACCAACAAGTGATAAGATATGTGATATTCATCTAGGTGTAATATTACCCTATTTAGGACAACCCATAAACCAGTACCTAAGTAACAAATTCGTCATTTAGTTGTCTTCATCGTTTGGGAATCAAACAATAATAGTTAGAACCGACAGTTGTATCAAATGGATCTTAGAGGTCAATGAAACTAATATGTTGACTGTTGCATCGTTAACATAACAATGAATAACCTGTTGTATTTTACACAATTTTTATACAGATTTTCATTAGTGGTGAATCAAGTGTCCCTGTAATATTGACAGTAAAACAATATAGATACACTACAGTACTTTAAGGTTACTTACTATACATGCCAATGGATGACCTGATATTTTTTCTTCCGTTATTGAATATGTTTTAAAACAAATAAAATTCCCCTTTTCTATTTGCACAGCGTCAGTCGACTTTTGGTTCAAATTTCCGTGTATCGGCGACAGGCAGTTTCCGCTAATGTCAATTCAAACAATTGCCTGCAGTTTTACAAGCGATGCCACTATATTCTCCATACGTCGCTCCAACCGCTGAGTATTTATATCTCAGCTGGTATGAAGCAAGTGCCTCACGCTTTTTACGATGTTTTCTTACGGAGAGCGCGTGATAAATGAGCTCGGGAGACTTATTGGTGCTCGCGCCGGATTGAAGCTTGGTACTCCGCCATAAAACGTTACTTGTCATACATTCGCAGATAAACCTCTTTAGCCGTAACTCAAGTCGGCCGCTAACCTGTTAGCCAAAAGGAAAAATGTATGATTTTGTGCTACAATAGGGTCGTGAAGTTAAGACTACTATAATAACAAAATTATAATACGAATAGTAAAATGAATAAAACACTTAACAAGACACAACACAAACTATTCAAAACACCACTAGATCCAAATTCGCGTGAACAAAGTGAAGCCGAAGTGCCTACACTTCAGGAACCGAACTTACCCACTCAGACACAGACATCGGAGCCCCTCTAAATGTCAAGGGCTGGAAACAACGGGCACAACTTAAATTATTCCACGAAACATCAACAGATTGCTTACGGCGATGCGAACAAACTTTTCTTAAACAATCTTGATGTTTATCATGTACTTACATCATGAGTGTCTGCAAATAAGGACATGAAATCTATGAAATGGTATGAATCATTTTCTTATATTGTAAGACTATATTTGGCTATAAATTCATCTCATAATGAAGAAGAGCATATGAATTTCGTTGTACATTCAATTATATTGACGATCGTCAAATAATTTCGAATATTAAAAATTTCAGTCTGCTTGTATACAGTAAAAGTCATCTACATACTGTAGGGAATTGAAATGTATTTTATTTCTTAAAACAATATTGAAAATGTGGCTTTTGGTGGTGCTTCAAAAAGGTTATGATAAAATTCAAATGAGTGTCATGAAAGATTTTTTAAATCAAACGTAACATAACCAATTTCTGCTTGGGTGTATGCTATTCATACCTATCCGTCTGAGGAAGTCCAGGGAGTTTATATACTTACGGGTATATACTTCTTTATAAGGAGTAGATGCCAGTGTATTTATTTTCTTTGTTTGCATCACCACGCCACTTTAGTAATCTTCAAACGATCGCAATGGTCAGGATCCTTCAGAAGGTCTATTTATTAACATAAGATTTCGCTCAATGCTCGCTGCTTCCAAGAGGCCGAGGTACTCGACATAACACAAATAATATTTCACCTACGAAATCCGCTCAGTATAAAGTACTCCATATCTACCACCAACCAAAGGTATATTACCAGTAAAACGGCATTACCGACCACGTAATAAACTAGCTGAAACATACTGTTCAAACCTTACTTCCTAATAAAATTGGCATCAGTCCAACCGAAACCTACAGCCCGGAATTATTGTTTAAAAATTAAATAAACATATTATATTATACGAATTTAGGGTATTATAAGGATTCTATTATTTATGTTGGAGACAAGGTTTTCTGCTTTTTGTGGAAAGCTGAAAGCTTGGCATAATTTCATTTAAATATATGTTCAGTTGTTGAATTAACTGCAGCTCGAACTATAATAGTAAGTTATAGGTAAGTACACCTCTCATTTTATACATTGTTCACTTTAAAAGTTTTTAATAACTTGATGTACAAGCAAGGTAACTCTTACATATATAAGCCGCTAAAGATATATCAGTACGTTACGTCACATGGGTACACGTGTTCAGCGATATGACGGGGATATAGATTTAATATATTCCTTATGGTGTATTCTGACTGCACCATAGACCAGTAAACTATCTCATGAAAGGTACACACACTTCTATTAATATTATAAAGATAAAAATTGTTTGTAGGAGATCTCTGAAACCACAGGGTCGATTTGAAAAATGATTGAGGAAATTCTCGACAACAAACAAAACGGCAGTTCAGACTTCTCTTGCAATAAATCACTGTCGTTTTTATAGTTTACTTTGCACTGAATGTAAAAGGCAGTTGACGCCATTGCTTATTATGTTAGCGCAACTGTCGTTGTGCATCGAGAAAAATCTCTCGGCTCATTGAGCAAACGATACCTGCGCTCGTTGGGTTAGTTAAAGTGTTGCCATATAATGCACTACTAATTAATCGAGCCTGGAATTTTTCATTTTAATGTGATAACACAGGCTTTTAGTTCCCTAATTTGGAATCAGATAGCTGTTTGGTTTCTGCGAAGCCAAACATGATTAAAATAAAATATACACGTGTAATCAAATATTTCTAAAGTAACAATTGTTTTGTTATTTATTATTTAAGCCTTTATTTTTATTACATTTTACGTACACATGATGTGTTTGTTTCGATCGTTATGGGAGAAGGTAATTTATCTGTTATGGTTTGTTTTTATGTACTGTTTTCATATATAGTACACATATTTTGTTGTATTTTTTTTTTTATTATTATACGATAGGCTTGCGTTTGACTGCGAGCTCACCTGATGGTAAGTG
>DWGJ01005859.1:0-10009 GCA_018246895.1 Aspitha aspitha aspitha | reverse complement strand
ATATACATCACGCTAGGACTAATAAGAGTGGAGCAGCAATGACAAATATTGCAAATACGGGAAAATATTGATCTCTATGCGGGCGAATCCGCGGGCTCAGCTAGTTATAGATATTTCTGTTTTAAAACCTTCATAAAAATGTTTTCTGCTTTGCTTGTTTTCATAAAATATCTTCTGTATTAAATTTTGCAGCTTTCTGAGCAGAATGTTTTGGCATAGTTCATAAAGTGTGTTTTTGTTTATAGAAATTGATTTCTAGTATATATTATTTTGATATGATTTCATTCTCATAATATTTAATAATTTTTAATAATGAGAATTAATAAAAAATATAAGTAGGGCTTAAAAAGGTATATTTCTAAGCACCTTACCCTCCCCGATGTGGAGATAAATCCAGGCTTATCTCTGTTGTTCAGTAAGCTATCCCCAGCTTTTAGGTTATGTGTATATTATCCAAATAATAATGGCCTTTGACCCAAAATGACTCACCTATTACATTGTTGTAAATAAATATATGGTAAATAGCATTAGAACACAACAAAGAGTATGATAATTTGCATAATTTTGTTCACCTTTTAGACTTCGAACCGTTCTGGGCTTGAGCCAAACCGAGTCCATTTAGCTGAACGAAGATTATAAGGCTACTTTCCGGGCATTTGCAATACATGATGCGAAAAATCTAATGCGTTCAAGACAAAACTCTTTTGTTTTAGTTGGGACGACTCCTGCAATAATTTAAGAATTTCAAACGTGCAATAAATATCAAAGGCTTTACAAAATAAGCATTTCGGAACAGGATGTTGAACAGTACCTATCATTAAGTCCATTAAGATTGCAGTACTAAATATCTTTAATAAGAAATTAATATATATTTTTTTAATATTATAGGATATCGGAAAAATATGTAGGTATGTTAGTGAGACTTGTATATAAGAACTATAAGAGTATAGACATCCTAATTGACTGCAGTAATGCGATAACATCAAGTTTATATATAAAATTAACTTTGAATCTTGCATCATTTTTGAAGAAAAAGCGGCGTCTTTTTAAAGGGAAAAGGAAGTTACTGACCAGTTTTTATTTATACATGAAATATTGTGGGCTAGAGACTCGTTAAAAAGAACACGATCTTGAATTACCCGTTGGCTGGTCGAGCGACGTCGGCTAACCCGCTTTATGTGCACTTAAAGCTGCTTCCCGGACTTGTTTCATCCACTCCAGCTTAACGCGCATCTTAATTTAAGCTCGAACGAGGTGTATCTAGTGCAGCACGAATAAAAACTTTGGAACTTCAGCGCCAATGAGCACTACTTTTGTACGTACTCTTTGAATTTTTGTCATTCTTTTACGTTTCATTTTATTATGGGCTGTGTTATTCTGAATGCAGTAAAATTACAGATTATATTAGATTTACTAGTCCAGTAGACTACTATATTGTATTCTCTAGATGATATCCACAGTAAACGAACAATTAATACTTTAAACATTGTATAACTTTGTATAATGATATCGGCGAGGAACGATAATGCATGTACAACATTATACATATGTCCAGCGCGTTAAAAATGCTATAATTTTTTATTTAATTGTAATTAAATAAGTGTTACGTAATCGGATGTGTTTTAGGTATTCTTCATTACTGCATCTCAAATCTTTTACTTTTGTTCTGGGCATCTGCCCCTTTTCAAACTCAAGGTAAACAAATTCTTCCTAACAGACTTTCTGGAGACTCACCTCAAGGATTTAGAGGATTTACGAGGTTTAGGGTTTACCACATTTTTGTTTATATTGGTACTTCAAGACAAGTTGTGCGCGTTCGTATTGCTCAAACTATATTAACGCATTACATTATTATGTAAAGCATTTGTAACGTGTGTATACCTATATAACGCATATATATAATTGACGGTAAGATTTGTGAAACTCATAGCTTCAGTAATCGTCACCAATAACAATAATCACTGGCAAACTAGTAAACTTCCTATTTCATTAATGTTTTGTATTTGGATGTAATATAACAGTAAACTATCAGAATACTTTTTTTATGTCGTTCAGGTGATAAATTGTGACATTGTTCGTAATAAAACGTGTTAGTATTCGCCGCGGTTCGTGAAGATTGCCCGCGTAAGTGTGGTGGGCCATGTTTTCGGCGTAACTCATCCACTCCAATACCAAAGAGATTGAGAACGTTAAGTTATAGCAGTAACAATTTCGTATTGCCCTATAAAACCTCACTTTCGCTTTATTTATTCGCAGTAAAATGATCAATATTCGATATTACCCTTGTATATTTAAGAAAAGATGAAGCTTAGGGAATATCGCCGGGCATATATTTATTGGTAAATTTGCATTTAAATTACGGGAAAAGGAAGAATAAATGCACCTTTTCGCCGTGCTACTCTATTATTGGTATCAAAAGAAGCAAACTGTATTAATAATAATAAAGCAAACCATCTCACTATGAGACGATACTTGATCCAGCAGGGGACCAAAAGGATCGAAAAGCAAATTAAGCATTGTTATTGTCAGGAATCTTATTAATGCAAGTGTAAGGCCAGGCTAAGGCTAATAAAAAAGTTCTTTATAGAACAGCAACAATTAGATTGAATAGAAGAAGTTATTTAGCGTAGGTTGATTTTACAAAAGATGAGAAACACTAAGATTTACTGGATAGTTTTAGAGAATTTGATAAATGACAAAAACACTGAGAGTAATTTTAGAAATTTGTGGATGAGTAAGAATGGTGGTTTAAAACATAAAAAATGGAAGCTTTAGAATCTCATGGTTAATCCTTCAGTAACTATTCATAGAAAAAAGACCTCTGAAAAATGATATGATGCATTTCTATGCCCACAGATGTATAAAATATAAGCTTTGATGTATGAAGTAATTTATCTAAATTATCTAAATGTCTTGCCCTTAATTAAAGCTTTTATTTCAAGAAACAAGTGCTTTGAAATATACGTATATTGAAGCTTAAAGGTGTAGAGAATATTAATGTTTGCTCCAAACCAAATTTTATCGTGTTTGAATATTGTGAATATTTGTAAAAATGCAATCGTAGTAATAACATATTTTCAAGTAGACTACCTCCACTTTCAGGTTAGTATAAAAATATACTATATAGGTAATATAGGTAGGTTCAGTGAGGCGTCCAGTCATTCTATTACGCTATCGTGTGAGTTATACTAGAGGAGATAATGATAAACCGAGTATTCGCAGCTTTCCTCTGCATTAAAACCTCGTTAGCCTGAAGCTTGATTTTGTTGAATTCGGACGTTAAATACAATTTCGGGGTAAGTGGAAAATAGTAGATAGCTAAGAGTAAAAACGAGTGTTATCTTACAACGACAATGAAGTTTTTATACAGCATTTGTGGATTTTAAGCAACACAATATTTGTTGTTAATGTATGATCATATTTATTTCTATGATAGGTTTTGTATTACAACGGCTTAAATATTACTTTATTTTTGTTATGAAACGTAACGAATTTAAGAATTTTCGTAGCTACATACTCGTATATGTAACAACGCTAATATGCTCACAATAGGACAGTTTGTGTATTAAGATAAGGAGAGTCTTAATTAAAATGATATAGGAAATCATAGTATAAATTGAAACAAGAAGCGTTTATGAGAGAAGTCTTCACGGTGTGTTAATTTGTATAGGTATTCGTGCTAAATACGATACAACTACATTGAAATTTCGAAGAAGTGTGCTGTAAAGATTTAAGAAAAAATTTGATTACAACAGAGGATGATTTTTAAATACGTTTTTACAATTAATTTATTTTGCTAATTGATTCCCAGAAATTTTCAGCAACAAGCGATGACACGTTCTTGCGGACTATAATTGCATCACCACGACACGATGAGAACTATAAGCAAAATTTGTGTCGTGGATGTTGACTTAGAGTTATTTAAAATGAAAAATAAAACATAAGACAATTATCTTTCTTTTTCTTTAACTAAATTGACCAATTCCAACACATTCATATTAAGTGCATATGAATTACTTTGCTAACAATATAATAGCCTTAAAACTAGATTAATATCAATAAGCGTAAAATTTTATATTCTGTACTTAAAATTCTAATTTATTGTCCTACTAAATGTAAATTAGGCGTTATCTTAATTAAATGTAATTTGTGATTATTACTTTTTTAATATAATTTATTGAGAGTAACGTTAAAAGTTATCACGAAAAAGTCTGAAGTTTTGGCTATAAATAAGGGTCATATTTATATAATAAGTCAACCACAGATTTACCCAACTTTAATGCTTTCCTTAGCATGGGTGTTACTCTAGTTAAGGACAAAATATAACATTTTCTTTACTAATGACGATACTCTGTATTTTTTCTGTTAAGAACCTTCCTAAAATTTTAATGTAAATTTCTGTTAATAATTGATTAATACTTTGATAATAATATTATGTACATATATTAAATTTCCGAGAACAATCGAACATTTGACAACTTCATAAAAAAACTTATTAACTTGAATAAAGGTGCCCAAACATTTATGTAACACTATGATATCGCACTGCTCACAAGGAATCTGTTCAAATATACTGTCTAGAGTTGCTAAAGTTCTAGACTACCTAACCAAATGCTATCGAATAAAATCCTGCAAACTAGCTTTAATCCGTGCGAGTTGTAATCCATGTCAGTAACTGAAGTGCTGCACTAAGTAAGGTTGCGTGACTAATGAGTTTTCTTCTATTTCTTATTGTTTTTCAGTTGTTGACCCTACGCTATCGACATTTGCTGGCTGCCGGTGGTTCAACTAGTTAATTATACTACTGAAATGATTTATTCCATCCGATTGTTATATACAGAATTCGTTAAGCACGAAAGCTATTTTCAACGTGTGTCAACAGGCATTTTAATGCCATAACTTTGACGTTAGAGTATAAAAACTGAAATAAAATTTGCGAATATTTCCATTTCATAAGGTTTTGAATATTCTTTAAAAATTATTCATTGTCTTTTATAATACGTCCTTTCGTACAAAGATTTAATGTTAGGAGTTATTGCGACTTACATTGTATGAGTGTTAATATTAAAACTGTCATGAAACGCATTTTATGCTCTTAATTATATTCTTCAAACTAAAAATCTATAAATGAACTTGGTTACAAGATGAACTTAGCCGTACAGATAGTCGGCAGTGGCTGTCGACATTGCATGTTCCCTTTAAACTTTTCTGTGTTTCAGTTGAGTTTATTTCCTCTATAGCTTTGAAGGTAAGCTTGTTGTGGTCTAAACGTAATACTAACATAGGGTAACCAAACCTCAGTTGGTTGATAATTTTTTGTCTCTTGTTTGGTCCACTGCTGGACTAGATCTTCTTACATAGTGAGAGGGCTTTAAGCAATAGAGACCCGCTCTGATCGTTAGTCTTTCGAAACTTACTCCAGTCCATAAATAACAGATCTGCTGCATGTTCTTGAGGTTTTATGTACTATACGGGGTTTCTTAGGAGGCCTTAGTTTATCGAAAGACGTAAAAAAATTGTCTCAAAAAGAACTACCTATATTTAAGTAATATAGGTACGTAGTAGAAATCAATACAGAACATCTGACATAAGATCTTTAAAATAACAGTACTAATGTTTACCAAATGTGTTACCAATTAATTTTTTGTTCAAGATTTCTGTTCGATTTTGAAATATAAATTTATTTTTAATTAATTATCAACATCATTTTTTTTTATATTATGATTGGTAACAGACACGCCGTATTGACGTCGCGATTGTAGCCTTACAATGGTATAAATTCTTCATAAAATTAAGTAGTAACAATTGTATTTCCTTTCCTCAAAACTGAATTTCAAAGGCTCTTGTTTAATTTTTATTAATACATGTACACTATGTAACATTTTAGATTAAAAAAGTTAAAAATAAATATCTCCATAAACCTTCCGGAACGCCATTAAAAGTACAATATCCAAGAAAATGTAGAAGAGTGGCAACCCTATTAGCATTATTGCGGAACGCTAGTAAGAAAGCTTTGAAAGTGCAGGAGGGAGCTAAAGACGTTTCACCTAAAACTTAGAAACACAGACTATAGTATGACAAAATGGGATAGAATTAGCAGCATTAGATTAATTAAAGTATACTGTTGTTTGTTTGTTAATCTTAAGGTTTATTAGTGTACCTGCCTGTGATTGATGTGAAATCGTGTTCGCAGCTTATCATGCTGTAAAATATATTGATGGGTAAATAATAACAACTTCGATTTCAACAAGTAGTGAAGTTGTTATGAATGTATTAGAAGCAGTCAGTGACGCCTATTTGGATGAGAAGCAGCAAGACTGAATCTAGGAATATCAGATATTTGCAGTTTAATAAAATTAACGTGCAAATGTGTGATAAAACAAAAGGTAAAGGATGGAAGTATTTTTGTAGAGGTCCTTTTAAACCATCCCTTAATACATTTTAGTCTTTAAGAGTTAATAGTACTGATTGCCTTTAATGTAATTTACACATCATTATTGCAGTTACACAATTTTTTATCTCTCTTTTAAATGTTTAATTGCAATATTGTGTATTTAGTTTTTATCCATCAAATAGGTACCTAAATAAATAGTTGTCTCTAATGTCAACAACGTGTTAATAATACCTATCAATAATTATGTTAGCTTCTGCTTTAAACTTTTCTTCTAAAAATGTAATGCCTATCGGCTTTGTAATGTTTAATATGGTTATGTAATTGTGATTACTTGTATAATATATATCATTGAGTAGGCTATAAAACTACTAGTTTGATATAACTTAGGTAACGGGTAGTCGAAATTTAGAAAGTAAAGTAGAGAAATCTTTTAAAGTTTAGTGGACAGTCGTCTCCGTGGCCTGTAGTTTTCCAGGCAAATTATACTTTATATTGTTATCGTTGGCGACCCCTTGTACTGTGTATTTTTCAGAAGATACCGTCGAAAGGGGAATAGAATGGACGGCGGTCTTAACTCGGTCCGGAATACGAAGATAAAACTGCCGGCCCCTTATTTGAGTTATGGGATATTGACTACGCCATGTCATTGTGTTATACTTACCTTTATAAAATATGAGTTTATAGAATAATATCATTTTACCTACATTTTTATGCTACATTTAAAGCGTTTTAGTAGGTATTTATTGCAATTATATTGTAATGAAAATGTTATAAATTTCAAAAGTAACAACACGGATATCGTTCAGGTTACTTAATTCTAGATTCTAATTATAATTTAATTCGTGTAATCATTCGTTTATAAGCAAATACCCAAATAGCAGTTTCAGGTAATTGGAGTTTACGTTAACATTTCAAATAAATCATTGCCAGATGTAGAGTTTGCGTAGTTCTGAAACTAGTGTCAAGTTTCACTTTTGTCGGCAAAACAAAACGTTTCAATTGTGGAATAAAAAACCTTTAACATAAAGCAAAAGGGACAGAATTGTTTGTTGCCATAGTACGTAAAACTAAAATGCTTTCATAAAATTCGTTTTGTGTGCGTTGAAATATAACGGAGCTCGCACTTTACGAGGAGCACCCCATTCGCAGCGCAATCTTCACTTGTTCCTCGGATATGGTAACATTCAGTTGCAGTTACCGACCAAATTGGCCGCTGCCTCCGTTTCCGTGAACTTCTGCGTCTTTCTTTTATTTACCAGATAAACCAGTCTAGAAGTGACCATTTTTATTGTTATTTCGAGACGTTCTCATTAAGTTACATTTTAGTTAGTTTTATTTATTTCTGAAAAGGTTTTATATAAATCTTGCTGTGTATTAAAACTTGTTCGGATAATTTTCTTGTTAAATTTAGTAATAAAACTGAAAGGGTAGAAGTAGAAGTAATCATATTCTATTGTACATATGTATATAGAATATGATTACTATTTTTGAAGCCGAGGAACTATTTTTGAAAACAAAAAATGGCAAACAAGCAAACGTGACACTTTTCCTGTTGCCCTGTTTGATTGGGTCTCTTTTCATAAAGAAAAGGGCTTAGGTCATTATCTACCACTTGCCGGGTTAGCAGACTTCTCACACATTAAAGAACACTACACAGAACTTTAAGGATTGCGAGATTCCTCACGAATTTCCTTCACTTTTATAGCGAATGAGATATAAGAGATAAAAAATTGACGTTGTTCGTAAAGTCAGAGGTAGGTACGCTGTAGTAATTTAATCTCAGATCTCGGAAGCGGGAGTCTATATCGAAACCACTAAGTTAACTTATATGCATATACAAATACCTATAAGCTATAAAGCTTTGTATACCTATTATTGTGTTGAGCATTTCATTTCCATTTTCGCAACTATATTTACTTTAACCTGTAACTGTATGTTACCTATAAGGAAATCTATTGAATGCTTCATGAATACAAAACATAGGTTTTAAAATTTCATGATTGTGTAATCTAAATATTTGAGTGGTACGTCTAGTAGTCCTACATTCTAATTCAGGGTTAAAACGTGCGAGTCCCGTGAAATATTTTACGATTGTCGGGACATAAGCCCGTGGAGGCGCTTCGACCTTCACGTATTCGTCCCTTCTGGCGATTTGTAAAGATATTCGTCGCACGGTTGTATGAATACACAAAATAGTGCACGTGGTAAATATTTTGTTAAATTGTCCTCCACGTTGAATTCACTGTGATGAGTTCGTTTATTACATGTCATAATAGCGCTGGAATTTTGATTCCGCGATGCGTTTTTGTTGGTAACCTCTATGGTTTAAGCACGCCCTTTATATAACTTTTTCATGAATTAAATTTTATTCTATATTTAGAAATGGAATAATTTCGATATCAGTAAACATTTGAGAATTGGAAAGATATGCAATCTGCATAGTCTTATAGCGTTAAATAGGGCTAGTGATACGTGTGTTTCGAAAAGCAAAAGCATTCCAGTTGAATTATTGTTTAATCAGATTGCTCAGTGTAGGTATTAGGTTAAAAGATGCATTTACGATTTTGTCAATTCAGATTACTGTTCTAACTTTTTCTGTTCTGTTTAATTGTTGGAAAAATATTTTCAGTAACTTAAACAAAATTTTAATAAGACAAATTATTAAGAAAAAGCTGAACACAAACGCCGTTTTATTAAAAACTTGATATTTATGCATGACATGTATATATGTACAATGTACATATATATTATTTGTATCATACACATATGTAGGTATATATTACGACCTCGAACCCGAGCGCTCGGTCGATTTATTAAAAAGTTTATCTTTTTATGATAGAAAAGTACCTGAATTAGGCAGCTGTTCATAATAAAGCAATTGGATTTAAAATTACAACTGAAAAATTTATATTTGCCTTGTAGCTATTTGACAAAAAATATGAACCAAAGCTTCTGAGCCTGTCATGTAAGAGGAAAAGCCATAAAAAACAAACTAGGACAACGTAGCTATAACCTGGGGCTATGTTTATTATTTTTATCTTAATAACATTTGTGTTTTATGTTTTAATTTGTGTTTTAAAAATCAACTTAAACAGGTATCTGATGTGTATTGAAAGTTATAATAAACTCTTACCCTTAGTAACATTATGAACTTTGTTCATACCTGATATATTATAGCTACTTGTGTTATTATTATAGTTATAGGGTTAAAATTATTCTGAAAAACCGATCAATCCGCCATGGTAAGATAACGAAAGATAAAAATATAATAACATACTCCTGTAATTTAGCCAAACAAATCACTTCTTATGACGATAGGCTAGTATCATTCAATATGCAGTCGCTGAAGAATCGCAGACGCACGTTGGACTTGGCGTTTCTTTTTAAGCTTGTGAACGGTACTATAGATGATCCACAATTATTATCTTTAATTAATTTTTCTACCCCGTGTAAATTACCCAGATTATCTCGATTCAATATTCTAAGTAATGTCCCATGGAAAACGAAGTTGGGGCTAAATGCTCCATTAAGCAGGTTAATAAGAGAGTACAACACCACTTCGAAAAGCAGAGATATAGATATTTTTTTCGACAACACACACAGGCTCAAAAAGAA
>DWGJ01005858.1:0-10011 GCA_018246895.1 Aspitha aspitha aspitha | reverse complement strand
ATCGTGTCGTGTATAGACCCTTGGGTGTACGCTATCAACCATCCGAGATATCGGTAAGTTGTACTTATTTCCTGCCTCCCGGCTTGCTCTACACGGCTCCAGTGCTGATTGTTACAAGATGTTAGTTGGAAAGGTTTAACGATTGTTACATATAGATATAAAGCTTTCTGGTGCCCTTGAAACATAGTAGATAAATGGTATGTCGACTGTGGCATTTCGCTTCGCCTCCAAAATCGCTTGCAGTCTTCAACTGCATGCAATCAGCTGATTAAGGCGAGTTAATCAAACTTTTTCTAAATTTAAACTAAAGTGACTAGAAAGTGAGTCAGTTTAAGGTATAGTTTACGATCTGCAGAATAATCTACTTACGACGATATTTTTAAATATTCAGCCTGGCAAGCGACTCCATTATTATCAATGAAAATTAATATGGCCCTGACTAGACATTTATTTACTTCCCAGCGTGGAATTACAAAAGCGTGTGCCATGGATGGGCGTACGAGAGCCTGACCCGGACAACGTATCCGGGACCGCTTCCACCGGCACCAGCGTGGCGACCGCGCCCGCCGAAGCCTAAAGATGGACTGACAAAAACAATGCACCACGCCTTTATATACTTACGTAGCTTAAATATTTTATGAATCTTTTGTACCAACGACACGGCTCGCTTATGGAAACCGATAACAACTAGAAATGATGCAATCCATTATGATATAAAATGTAGAAATATTTTTCAAATTATAACTATAGTTATATCAGTATTTAGCTTTAGAAAATTAAATATTTATGATTTTAAAAACAATGAGTCAACAATAAGTAACAGAAAGCACGTTTTCTACGATGTCATTTAAAAGTTTACTTTTTAGATAGTAGTGACTTCGGACTTTAACATGACCCAAAAAACTACACAGGAAGTGAATGACAGTTCTATTAAATTTCGATTCGGTTCCGTTCGTTTTGCTGTTTGTTTTTTAAAACTTTGATGAGAATTGGATACCGGATATTTACTTCGCATCATATTTCTATATCGCTATTTTCCGATCAAAAAAATTGAATAAAAATATTTTATCAGAGCAGTACTCATATTTATTAATGTCCAATATTTATTAACTGTATTTGATAATATGTAACAAACAGAAAGTTACTCGTAATTAACTCTAATGAATTGCATCATTTTAGTTCAACTCTTTTTATATAGGATATTTTGCGCAAAAGCAATAATATAATTTGAGTTGATTATTCAATAATACGGGCAGTTTAGGGCATTTTTCCTGTAACAAATATGAATGGCTAACATTTATTATATTATATTTTTGTAATAAAATGTACCGATAAATGTTCTACCTACTACCCTCACATATAATAAGTACTTATATAAAGCAAATAAAAACGGAAAAAAAATACACGAAGGAACCCGACGACTATGGCAAATGGTATATTATTTTCAAGCAATTAAAAGTTTTAAAACTGGAAACACAGCGTTTGACTTTAAAAAAAATGATTAATTATTAATTAATTTAATTTACACACGTGTTGTTTGTTCTCCTTAGCCGTTATAGCGAGTAATGTTTGAATTTTAAGTTGTAAAACGCACGTAGCAAGTCAGAGATGCGTTCCAGGATTTGAATTCAGACCCCTGGGGTGGGATGTTGAATTTCAATACACTACGCTGTTACGGTTGCTTAATTATCATGCTGTATACACACAATTAAATACAACGTTTTACGTATTAAAAATCTTTTAAACTTCGTAGCTCGTAGCTCGTAGCACGTAGAAGTCTCGCCACACACTCCTAATTGCTACGAGCCATGGTTTTATTTGAAAGAGCGCTAGAAAAACTGCTACGAGAAATACGGTACGAAGAGCGCTGAAAAGCGGCTTACGGTTACTGACGGTTACCACGCTTTTAAATAAATATACAAGACATTATTACGACATTATTGACTGGCCGCGTGGTTGAGTGATTAGAGACTGACTGCAAAACCGGAGGTCGTGGGTTCGATTCCCACCCAAGACAAACATTTGTGTGATGAGCACATTTTTTGTTCTGTGTCTGGGCGTAATAAAAATATCTATATAAGTACTATATCGTATGTTTATCAGCTGTCCAGTCACATTAACATAGGCAATTTAGCCTAATTTGGGATCAGACAGCCGTGTGTGGAATTGTCCCCAGTTAATATTTATTTAGCTTTTAGCTTTTTATTATTGATGAAATTGTATGGGACGATAATTACTGACTGCGATTTCATTTGCTACTTTTCAAATACTTTTCCATGCCTTCGTAACGCTTGTTAGAATACTTTTTAATAGTATGAAGTATGAAGATGAATGAATAAATAGTATTGAAGAATTATAAAGGTCCATTTTTATGTGTAGAAGGAAACATGAATGACTTGTGGGAAGTGGATCTTGGCAGTTCCTACATTTTAGTGTACATTTTCTCTCTTACATTTTCTCTCTTTCTCTCTCTGTATAGTATCTCGCCTGATGGAAAAGGTTTTAGCGAATATCACGCCTTTTTCGTTAAGATGCAGCTAAAAAGTAGTATTTACATAAAATTTCAATTTACATTTGGAATAGCAACAATATTAATTTTATTCTAAATTAGTAGGGCTATAAATCCTTCAGTAGTAATCATTCAGATATTAATTTTCAGACGAGAAAGCATTCGATTTTAATTCTGTTATCTAGTTCATCTTTAAACAATTACAAGTCCTAATGTTATCCTGTGTTTCCGCTAAAATCGTGGCTACACTAGTCACTGGCCACGCGTTTTTATCGAAGAATCATGGACCACTCTAATGAACAGTGAAGATCGGAAGACATTTTTATGACTACATTTCTCTTTAACGCAGTTTTTGCTTCAGATAAAGGGCTCAATTGACTGGAAACTGAATGTATTACGGATATCAACAGATTAGTAATGATTGTTTCAGAATATTGAATATTTAGATATTAAGCGTATTATAACGAGTATATGAGTGCAGTATATGTTACATAAAATTCGATGAAATAGTTACTTTACAGTTAAATATTAAATCAGGGACGTAATTATTATAGTTATTTAAATATTTTTGCAATTTAACTAAGGATGATATCAATTTTGACAAATGCTATCAATTGTAGTATTTTTTAGTTATCGTAACAAATATTTTTCTCATAAAACTAACTGTTATACAAAAGGTAAACGCTAATACCTTTTACACCAAATTCAAACTGGTTAAAATAGCAACGGTTTCCCGGATGCTTGTAATATTATATTAACTACTCCTCTACCCAACACTACCCACTTCCACTATTTTATGGTTTTCATGATATTCCAACAGATGGCGTTAAGATTTATTGTTTATTTCACTTTAGTGCATTTATTATCATTTCATTATGTTTATTACGTGTTATTCGCCATTGACACTCGTCAATCTCATATATATAATATTATGTAGCCTTTTTTAAGGAAAGAGAAAAGCCATCAAGCAGGCATCTGTCAAGAGTAGCCGCTGCCGCCACATAAATATATGAATGGGACTATTAATGTAAATTCAGTTAGTGATAGGTGATAATAAGAATTATTTCATTAGTATCAAGACTGCCGGAATATGATTATAAGTAATTATTCCAGATACGTGTTAGTACGAGTATTATATATACATTTAGGATTACTTAGTACCCGCCCTATTAAGGGTCGGTCACAGATGCGTTGTTACGCTTGAGGATTGTGATGGACGCTTCTAATATACACGTGACTATGCACTTCCTTCTAACCGAGACTTCGTTTGCTATAATAACTGCTTCGCGGTAGAAATACGCTTAGGGGTGGCAAGTAGCAGGTAGAAAGTTCCGTGGTAGCATGTATTAATACCGGGAACATTATGGACGAATGCTGGTGAGAAATAAAAACAAAAAAACTAGTAAAAATGTTTTATTTGAATCTGTGATCTGTCCGAACTCGCTCGGACATTTAACATTATAACATTTCAAATGCTAAGTACAGGGTATAAGTGTATGGAATGTAAGTCGATTATATGTGAACAATTTAAGGTTCGCTACAGAATTTAGAATTATGTAACAGATTTAAGAATACAAAAAAATGATACTAAATATTTTATGTATAGTCACTTTTAAATGCAAAAGATAAACAGCCGCTATATAACTTTAAGTACTGGTACACTAACCCGAGTAATTTAAAACATTAATTGACTCAAGTCCATCAAAACGACACGCTTCATACAACAAAACATTTATAAGCCAAGAAAAGTGTTTTACAATAACGTTTCTTTACACTTTATCAACACTAAGGGAAATATTTTACCAGGCCTCTCCATTTGTATTCAGAATTGGCGCTTAAAATTATTCAAATAATTTAGTAAAAGAAATCAAAGCCTACGGAATTCAGAAGACAACAATATGGTGTAAACTTTTAAAATAATAATTATTCCATTATCAATTATCATAGATCGTACAATAATAAAACCACGACTTGAGCTTGTAGCTAGACATAGACAAGAATGTTTACATGGCGGAGTTGTTAATCTGTAGCAAACCCATGTCAATAACATGTCAAAAAACACTAAAAGCATTCGTCTATAAAACAGACAGTACCTACTAGCTGAATCTAATAAAACATTATTCTTAACTTACAAATAGAAATTCACGCTAAATTACTTAACAATAAGTACCTACTTAGTAATCTCCTAATGTCTTGTGGATAATTTCAAAACCGCTTCCCTATTTTATATGAACAATCATTTGTACGACAATTAATATACGATGTTCATCTTAGATGTATACAATTGGAAAAACTATACAATACCAATAGAATATTATACGAACACTCAATTTATTTATAGATGTTAATTTTGCGCGCGAAAATATGCTCTCGAATCTGTGGTAAAAACACATTACATGCAAATCTTTAAAAAAATGAATCACTTCTCCACCAATCTTTTTATATTACAATATTCATAAATAATTATTAAAAATTAAAAAGGCTTACTATTCAATAATGAAATAATAATAAACCCCGAACTTATATTCGCATTTAGACAATTTATGACAACACATTATGACAAATATATTGCTTATATACACACATGATTTTGAGGTTACAAAACAAATTTGTGATGATCATTAAATTCAGTAAGTCCAAAACTGCCATATATTTATAATCATAGCAAACCCACTGTAATTATTATTAAAATAAAGATATTGCACTTATAATACATACTGACACTAATACATATGCATTAATATTAGTAAAAGTACAAAAACGTTCATATATCTCAGGGAAACCCTAATATATCATTGGAGAATTATTGAGTACAATCAAATTTGTTGACAACTATTGATAATATCTCATTGTAGCATATCATAATATCATGTCAACACATTGTTCATTACAATTGAAAAGACAACTTGTATCAAATTATGAGTTTATATTCCTTTAAAAGGCTTAACAACTACGACAAAATTAGCACACCTAAGAATTATAAGTTTAATGATTTTATTGCATTATTACTAAACATTACGAACAAATCGGGTCGATAGCCACCACGAGACATTCACTTGCTATGATCCTGACGGCCCTTCTCCAGCATTCAACATAGCAATTAGATTCTGTATCGTCACAAGGGGCAATATACAAATTTCTTTCTCGATATTACTTCATACATAATACTCAATCTCGGTTTTCAGAACGGCAAATGCTACAATTCGCTTCCGCATCTCGCCACCAAGTTGTGCGATCCCATCGTAACTTATAGACTCGTCATAAATATGCAATGTACCACTAAATTTCCACTTGTAACACATAAAATCATTATAGGTGTCCCGCTCACTCACAGTATAGTACAATGAGATAAAATCACGAAGGGAAAATCTAAGAACTAAGAGCGGTGTTTGTTGCGGTTTATGCTCTGCAGAAGCCGTCGGCCCCACCACTCCTCCAGATTGAACGGCCTGAAGTTGGCCAGCTGGCGGGGAGCCAGCGCCTCCTGGTAGTACCTCGCGTCCTCCCCGCCGCGCTCCAGCTCACGAGTCACCTGCTCACAGAGCGGAATAATAGAGAACACAGTTGTGTTCATCGAATAGTTTTACAAAAATACCCTGTTATTTCCAAATACGTATCGCTGCTTTTCATGAATACTCACACAACTCAACATTTTGAAAATACCAGTTTATAACATAAATAAATCCAAAATATACCTTATTTCATACTCAGTAAGACTCACATTCATAAAGGCAAAAGAAGCATAATGTCGCGTAAAAATGTCCTTTTCTAATTGGTTATTTTTTACAATATTGTTTTATTTTGATTAATTTTCAAATGGCTACCGTGTAAAATGTGAATTTTGGATTGTGCGAGTATTCATGAAAAGCAGCGATATTTCTTAGCTCTAATATATTGTCGCTATTGAGTAGAATAAGGAGCCTTCCTCAATTAGTCGGACACACCGATATGTATTCCATCATAAAAACAAGTACATAAGTATGGCAACATTAAATGTATCACTATTAAAGAACATAACACAGTCAGTCCTGCATACACAGCTACTATGAATTGCTTTATTGGTACTTATGATCTGTAAGATAGTTTGTTATTTTTTTATAATAATCTTTAACTTCCTGAAACTAGCCTTCATAACTTTGTTGATTGTGATTGTTATTTCATGTCATCTATCTATACATATAGAGTGAAGTCTTCACTGTTGATCAATGATAAAGAGTTACAATCAATCAATGGTAAAGAGTATAATTAGTAACAATAATAAACCCCTAGTAAAATACCTCTCACTATGAGTGGAGAACAGGTCCAGCTGTGGACCAATAGACAGGGTGAAAAAACCCCCCATACTGGGTTTCATTTCCATTATTTAATGTATGTTCCGTGATAAACATGAACATTGCTTTTGTGTCTGGGTGTCGCATTATCAATAAATGTATATATATTTTGAGATCTATGCAGTTTACGTATTGTAAATACCAGTATTTGCATCATTTGGAAACAGATTTGGTGACAAGTGGAGTTGTCCTTTAATATATCATACATTATGTTAATTAATATGATTAGTTGTTACCTTATTCCAAGAATCATAGATGTAGTTGATGAGATCATCGTGTTGGTTGATGTTATTGTTATTGATATGCATGTTGGGTGGGATCTGGGCCGGTGGGCTCAGGCGGGCGCCGTTGTGGCTGTTGCCATTGTGGCGCTTGCCCATGTGAGGGAGGGAGCGAGTGCCGCTGTTAATATATCTAAAAAAATTGATGTATGATGTTGAAATAATTTATACATACATATCATTCAGGCCTGGAAGCTATTTCACTTGGTTACAGACAACTGGCTAGTTTTATACAATTACACAATTTATAAAAATGACTAGTTTTTAATAATTATTTCCTCATAGTAACACACAAGAGGCAATTGAGTTACAAAGTCACTGTAGTCCACCAAGGCGTATTAAAATCAATCAAAAATGAAGAAAGTAGGTCAAGTATAATAATTGCTAAGATTCGTATATTGTACATTTGTGTATTTTAAACGGAAATTATACAACTTATTACTTGGCAGATGAAAATATAAACAATAAAAAGCATTATTTCCTTATATTTATCTCCACCATACTGCTCAAAATAAACAAAGAATAATTTTCAATGTTGTCGTATTGTTGACATAATACAGTCTGTGCAACTGATAAAAAAAATAACAATGCGACGCTCCAAAGTAGCTCGCCATATATATTCATTGCGTATAAAAATAATACAATCATTGCCTCTTTGTTTAGTAAAATAGTAGACTGGGTCTAATTATTATGTACCTATCGCGATACAATACGCATACAGTCCATAAACAAAACAGGGTTATCTCTACAAATTTTATACGCAGCTCGTAATAATATTTAAATACATATTTTGACATCGACACGAAAAACTAAACATTCTGTTTACGACACAAGGTGCGTGGCAAACGTGAAAGTTAACATAGCGAAAGGACAATAGAAGATCTCGACTCACCTTATATTTCTATCCATGTTTAGGATTAGATTAACCACGCCAGGTATTTCTTGACTTATAACTTAAGTACTTACTAACAACTAAATACCTGATTGCTTTCTATATTTACAGAAAACAAATAACCCTAAAATAATCCTAAAAAACTATAGAAGTGAATAAATAGTTGGGACGCCAAAAACAAGACAACATGACATAAAATAATAATGCTCTTTAAGCATCTGTCAAAATGTCAACAACTCTAACAGCTGCCTTTCGCACGAACCTGCTATTGGTTAAAAGTACGGACAAAAAGCTTTAAACCAATGAAATGATTCACGCTATGTTTACTGGCCAATAATTGAGGGCTATGTTGGCGATCAATTTTTATTGCATGCATTATGGAATTTTTGGAAATGCTAGCTGCGACTATACCAACTTAATAAAAGTCATCAATAATTATTCTCCTGCTCACTTAATGCTCAAATCAAATGTATAAATTCGTCACATATCTTAGATCATCAAAATAAAATTCCAAATTATTGTGTCAATACCTAATGTTATGTCTTATTTTTAATAATACAACTCTGTGTCGGTCTAAAGTCTAAAGGATGTGGATGTCAGTTTGCGATGTTAGAAGTGCCCATCTGAATCCGCAAGAGTAGAAACACATCTGTGACTGACCTTTGATACTACGGATACTAAAACTGGCCTAATAAATATAAGTAATGTTACTAACAGTCTCTTATTTGGTAGTCCGGAGCTAGAAACATATAATTTATAACGGCTCTACGCTGCCGGATAGTTTTTTATAATGGTAACACATATTGACACTTTGACATATGTGTCTGTGATTATTAGTTAGCTAGAAATCTATGAAATCTATGAATTCAATGCTATGATTGAAATTGAAACATTACAAACCTAATAATTGTAATTAATAAATATGACAGATAAAATGGGTTTCGAAGAGTTACGATCAAAATTTAAGGTAAAGTAGTTATCGATTACGCAAGGTTTTTAAATAAACAAACTGCTATCTTCCAAATAATATTTAAATTGTATTCTAGGATGTGCTTTCCAAAGCCTTCGCAACAAACAACATCGTTTTGTTGGACTCCTTTTCAAAAAATACGAATGAAACTGACCGAAAAGCCGCCATGGACCAAGCGTTTAGGGACAAACTGTTGGACCTTTTAGTGGAGGAACCGAATACCCTTGAAAATTTCATTTGTTTTTGTATAGAATCGTGCAGGCGGCAAATGGTCACGCCGACAATGCCTGTAGTCCTACTCGGAGATATCTTTGATGCATTAACATTAAACAAATGTGAGAAAATGTTCACGTATGTTGAGAAAGGCGTGAATATTTGGAAAGAGGAATTATTCTTTGTTGCTTGTAAGAACAACTTACTAAGAATGTGTAACGATCTACTAAGGAGGTTGTCACGTTCACAAAACACCGTTTTCTGCGGAAGAATACTCCTATTTTTAGCCAAGTTCTTTCCGTTCTCCGAGCGTTCCGGGCTCAATATTGTATCCGAGTTTAATTTGGAAAACATTACTGAATTTGGAGGTGACAATTCTAGTACATTAAAAGACTCGTTGGATGAAGAAATAGTGATAGATGAACAGAAAACTAAACTAAACATCGATTATAATCTGTATTGCCGATTCTGGAGCTTGCAGGATTTCTTCCGGAACCCAACCTCATGCTATAACAAAATTCAGTGGAAAACGTTCGTTGCGGTGAGCATTATTTATTTACAAATCATAATACAAAATTTCCTTGTTTGTGATTGTCTATGGTTCTTTCATAGTAAAGAGAAAGTTGCGAGCAGCTAACTATAGTATACATGAGTGGGTGATCAGAATGACTGTAGAAGTAGTTACTGTAGTAACTCTGTGGTTGCCTAATGCCTCATTTAAAAAGTACTACCTAGTACTGGATGACAACAATATACTAACTGATAAATCAGAGGTGCGTGCCAGGATCGAACCCAGACCTCCCGAGTGGAAGGCT
>DWGJ01005857.1:0-10011 GCA_018246895.1 Aspitha aspitha aspitha | reverse complement strand
GTGTGGGAATCGAACCCATGACCTCCGGTTTTCTTAGCAGGGTAGATCCCCTCGTGGTCGAGTGGATCTCTATCCACTCGACCACGAGGCCAGTCAACAAGCATGATTGTTGATTGCACTATGTAGTTATCATAATTGGGACAATTTCACACACGACTGATACCAAATTAAGCATTACACATGTTAATTTAACCAGACAACTGATAAACATGCATATGTGTTATATTAAATAGATAGTTATGTATTTTACAGCCGGTCATAACAAACAAATGTGTTCGTCACACAAAATCTTTGTCCTGAGTGGGAATAGAAAACAGTTACTCCTATTCGGCAATCAGGGTATTTAATCACGAAACCACGGGACCTGAGATTGTACACATTTTTTACCCTGCAATTTTCCCGTCATTTTATAATTCTGCCTCTTTCTAGAGTGCCCCGGGCTACGAGCCAGCACACACCTCTAACTATATAAAGTAATATGCGTTTGAAAGATTAAATATAGCTCGCTTTGACGACGAAGGAAAATATCGCGAGAAAATCTGCGCTCCTAAAGGCGCTCTATGGCTGAAGGAATTTTCTCTAAAACGTGTGATATCTACCGCTCCGGAATCGAACTGCGCGGTAGATACTTCTTAACTTCAAATTCAAGTAGTTTCATCCATTACAAGAAATTCAATTTAAATAATAATAAATGATTTTGTCACGTTGCAGTATGGCTTTAGTCCGATAAAGAGATCACGTGACAGCTTATCGTGTGTGTGTCATCTGCTTACAGAATTAGCACTAGGACTATTAAGTGAGGTTTATATGGAGAAGAAAATAAAGAAATGAATGAGAATTGATGATGGAAAATGTTCTGTGTGATGATGAACCTGTTATCACGTTACTAACAGTCGACTTTGCGTATTTCTAGACTCCTATATTTCTAAACCTACGCGTTACTAATACGTCAATCTTTGCAAACACAAATTAGCTCTAGAACGTGTTAAAATAATTTCGTACAAACATCATTGTATTTGTTTCGCGCTGAAGCGGCTGAAGATAGAATCTTGAAATTTTGCAGAAAGGTTCTTTATATGTATAACGTAAGTAATAAGGGAGGAATTTACGAAATTCCACCCTTAGTAGAGAAAATAGGGTTAGCAAGATTGTATAAAAATTCGTCAGACACCTGACGATTTAGGATCACGCTCTTTGTTATTACAAAAAATTAATGCATTCACTGATTTTTGGAAATTCGATTTCTTCGCGAGTCAAACCAAAGCTAGTTAGTACAACAAATGCTGTATAGTCAGCCAATGAAAACATCTCTAGATACGGTTCTTGAGTTGCAGAAACATTTCCTCATGTATTCGCAAGTTGCGTCAATGGAGGAATAATTACTTCGTTGGTCGTTTCCGTGTATAAATTACAAAACGAAAGCTTATGAAAACACATGCCAATCGTAGCGCAAGCAAATAATTTTGATGAGATTCTGTTTTAAACAAAATGAAACTTGTTTTTACGTGAAGCTTCTTCAGCTCAAACTTTCGAGAATGTTTTACTCGTTCAAATATTTTGTAAATGTTGAATATGTATGTATGGGTTGTAAATGGTATTTTCTAGAAATTTGTATATAGGTACGTTTTTATCACTCCACAGATGTTACATTACAATAGCAGTGATTGCTTAGTTAGCGGTTTAAGTTTCAGTCTCGCATTTATTGGTGTGAGTTCTAATTCTTGCTCTCAAACAGATTCTTTTAAAAAGATCTAAAAAATCCGCAATATCACATATTCCAAGTTTTTCAAGCTTGGTCTTAAACGATTGTTTATTTGCGAAGGTGCTTTATATCGACATAACACTTAACAGCCGTTTACGACTGAGTTAGAAATCCTGTACTATTTAATTTCAACTTAACATTTTTTTATACGTATAGTGTTAAAGCCATAGTTGCCAGTTTATATGTTTAATTATTTTATGTTGTTATATTAATGCTTCATTTATTGAATTAAATTTATAATTCTTAACAATCATATGACAATATCGAAGAGAATAAAATGGGTTTCATAAATAGTCGAGCGCAACTCAAACGCCGAGGAATTAACGCATAATAACTTATACTTACATACATTTTCCTAGGGATGTATTTGAATTTTTTATTTTTATACCTTCTTACTTATAATTTCTTTTATAATATGATATTTCTTGTTTGCAAAAAAACAAACAAAACTAAGTAAACAAAAGAACAGTGTTTTATATCGATTTGGGCGAAACCCGTGAGTCACGGAGTTATTAGGAGAAGCATATTGTGGTGTTGAGGCGGGTCGCTCACTGAAATATGTTAGTAGTTGGCAACAACGAAGGGCTAATGTGATCAATATAGAGTTATTTTGACCGTCATTCCAGCTTTCTCATTTTAATTAAAAGTATCAGATCCTGATGCAGGATGATTTAGAGAAATGATCGCTGCTTATATACATCCAATATCAAATAGGCTTGCTATAAACTTAATACAAAGATTCGGTCATTAAACCCCCTATATATGTATGTTGCCCTATAACCTCCTTTATCTTCCAGCAAAAGTACCATTTAATCGGTTTAACCATTCCGGAAATTAGCTGGGACGAACAGAAAGACACACAGACAGACGAAAATTTTATAAATTTTGCTTGTTTTTTAGCATCGTTTAATAAGTATAGAAATTTAAGAAAAGAGTTTTTTTGAAACCACAGACAGACACTTCAATCTTATTTATGTGTACAGATGCATTCCATTGCAACAATGACGTAAATGCAACACTAGTAGCCATATGAGTTTTATAGCAGCGTTGATACCGCACGAGGTCAAGAACATTCTCCATATGAAACGATTGCAAGTACTTGAATGAGATTATGTATGCAACGGCTACTACAAACGAGCCGCGATCGTATGACGGGCACAGATACAAAAAATAACATTTGTACGTCATTTTTTCACAGATATCTGTAAGGATTTCAGTCATTACATTGAAAGTGCAACTTACACAGCCATGTAAGTGTTTGCAAACATTGATTACGTCTTTTACGCAATTGTTACGTTCATTGTTTGTGTTGTTGTTTAACAAAACGTAACAAGTTTGTTTTACATGAAATTACAGTATTATCTCTATCTACCTTTCTGATTGTTTGCTTATTATTTTATGTTAAAAAAATTCTTTTTTTAAATCGGCATTGTCAAAAATTATCAAAAGTTATGGAGACATAATTTACAATTTTAATTTGACTTGCAACACATTTTGAATATTTAAATATTGCATAGGTATAGATTTAAAACGTGTAGCGAAAATGAATAACTAAGAGTGTTATTTAAAATAACGCTCACCACACTTCAGGTTAGCTGTGTTCAATATGTCTGGTGGTTAATCAAGCCATTTTAATCTTTCACCAGTTAGTAATAAGCGATTTATTGGCATTCGTGATTTGGGAATTACCCATACGTTATCTCATAGGAGGGGTGGTGAGCTGAAGGGTTGATAGTACTTAATTTGCTCTACTCTTTCTTCCTTCAGCTAGAGAAAGGGACACAAGGAGTAATGGGGTTACGGAACCCGTTTCTTTAGCTCTCTATTTGAGGGTTTAATAAAAGAAGTCGTTGCACTGACATTACAAATGAAGTATTGATTCACGTCAAACGCGCCTGACCTGTCAATTGCGATTGACATTTTCTTCTTGTGGCCAACGATCTGTTCATACACGTTAATATGCGTTACGGTTTTACTTAATGAAATAAAATATGATATACGGAGGGTGAAAATAAAATTATCTCAAATGTTGAAATAAATAGCCGTTAATGCGATATACAGAAACAATTGGTTTTTCTAATAAAACGCCGAATTCATATGATATATCAACAAATATACATGGCGATAATAAAACTAACGATTTTTGTATTTCAACCATAATTTTAGCGTCTGTGACCCTTCTAATTGTTACTGCGCCTTCTTGGAAGCTCAAAAATGTTCATTTCAAAAATTTGTGAAAAATTGTTTTAAGAATTTACTTCCTTCATTTTTATACTTCCAAATGTTAAAAAAAGTTTTCCTAGTAATTTAACTAATAACGATTTTGTTAATCAGGGTTCAAGTTACCTGCGCCGAATTACAACAAAAAAAGTAGCAATATTAAAAATAATATTGGCTGATTATGCGCAATATACATTGATAATGTTCAAAAACTTTTAATAGAGTCTATCTAATGACTAAATCTAATATTTTAAAAAACATTACAATTCTGAAAAAAATCTATTATGAGCGTATGATCCTTCGTATGTGCGTTTTGTTATCGGTTCAAAACGGTTGTGTTATTGGTAATACAGAATGGCATTTCAGTAATGGTTCCCCGACATATTACGAGCATTACTCGTCAAATGACTACGTCATGATAAGCTATCAGAACATGTCATACAGAAATGTGAGTGTCCCGAGATACATTATTATTGAAATGAACGTTTACAATTTTATTCACGTAAATTATAAATTAAATCAGACTATCCTTTTTGTTTACAGATTGTAAATACACAATGAATTGTATTATTCTTACTCTTTCTTAATAACGCTACCATTGTTTTATGTGTTTTAACTGCCTAATAGTTTGCACGACGATCAGACGTTCATATGTTTTATCTCTCATCTCTGTCTATCAATTACTTGAGGCCTGTGGCATACTGGAACAGTGTGGTGGACAGTTGCGTTTACATATATGATACCTATCAAGACCGCTGGCGACAGTCTTCCGAAGCACTGTGACTAACCCTTAGAGGTGATTCTCGTGAAATGTTCGTATCCACAACGAGAGCGTAGATTTCTAACGATTTGTAAATTTAAACGAAATTCGCTGCGTTTGGCGCTGCTGACCTACATTAAACTGGTAATCTGCTCCCACTATTCACTAAGAGACCACGAAACAGCATGCAATGTCTCATTCTTTTCAGATCTTAGGCTGTGTGTTAAAGTAGGTACTTAGGGGCCAGACATTCTTCATTCCGTCTGCGTCATAATATGCAAAAGCATTGATAAACGTTTTCTCCATATTATTATGATAAATTAATTCTCCATATATCATTAGGTCTAATGAAATACGCCTTGTATTTCATGAAATGTTTAATGAAATTCTTGGGATACGCAGTAACAGTGGCATCGTAGTTTTTTGTTTTACTATCTTTTGTACGTTCAGCAGAAAGTAACTTCTGTAGGTGCTTTATTAAATTCGAATAGCATAACATGCATAAACTAGCGGAAAGTGGATACTTACTGGTAGAGATGAGATGGAGGTAGTATGCTAGTTGTGCGATTTATGCACTAAATGTTTGTGTAAGTGGAGCAGGACGTATTCGCGCAGGCTCTCTCCTCAGTTTGCTCGATCTGAACACAGCCCAGATTATCTTCTTCCAAACAAAACGATGGACAACGTGGTACCACGGCTAGCCAATGTGGATACACGCGGGAAAAACACGTCTATGTCTCATGGAGCGAGCGCAGACTTGACGCTCGTACAAAATGGCGTTGGAATGTCACCGCCTGCGGATCTATTTCGCATCTACCCACCAGCGCTGGACAAACACTGTTGTTGTTGTTCGACCCTTTTTATGGTCCGTAACCACAGGGTAAAACGAAACCCTATTACTAAGACTCTGTTGTGTGTCCGTCCGTCCGTCTGTCTGTCTGTCTCCAGGCTGTATGTCATAAACCGTGATAGCTAGAAAGCTGAAATTTTCACAAATGATGTATTTCCGTTGCCGCTATAACAACAAATACTAAAAATTAAAAATATGTATATATCATATATTAAGGTGGGTCCCCATACAATAAACGTGTTTTTGCTCAATATTAAAAACGGTAACAGGTAGACGCTTCAAATTTCGAATTGAGCAATAGATTTTACCAAACTACCACAAACGTGATTTTCTATTATAGATGATAGTACGTACCTTCGTGCGCGAGTCCGACTCGCATTTGGCCGGTTTTTATTAACAACAATATTTCTTCTAGAAATGTGTAGGTATTAAGTACAGATTAAAATAAAATTCCACTCGCTATAACGGTGAAGGACAATAAATGGAACTTGCACACAATATGTTATTTTTATATCTATGTATATGTATTAATCACCTGTCACAGTGTTTGTCATCGATGGACTCCAAAACTACTGGACCAATTTATTTTAAGAAAAATCCGCACATGCTTGTACTTATATTGTTCGAACTTTAGAGATAGGGTAGTTTTTATCTCCATAATGCTCTAAATGATTTTTTATAAGACTACGCTTATTTGGACAGACATTGTGATACGAGATTTTTATTTTTATGAAGTTATTATAATCGAACCGCGACACTGCGTGATCAGGTTTGCTAGTAAAATGTATATAAAATGTTTTTTGAGGTGTGTGAAGTCTGTCAATCCGCATTCAGTTGGCGTCCTTTAGTATGGTTTAAAACCTTAACCCTTTAAAGGAAACTCTCCAGCAATAAAACGATGAAAAGGTAGAGGGCACAAAACGCTTCATTTTCTACCTTACGTGTGCGCGGCCGGGGTTCGAACGCGGAACTCGTTTCGACAAACGTGCCAACGGTTAGTTAGGTCGGGTTGTAACGTTAGCACTTAATAAAAACCTTTCGAAAATAAAGCTTTAGATTAGGTTAATTTACTGTTAGGTACCTACTTTGAGGCGTAATCTTAGAACACGACCAGGCCTGTTTTATGGTGAGCGGTCACGAATTCTATGTTCATACATGTTGCTTATACCACAAACAAGGTCCCCGTTTACCAACTAACTGGCCGTATTTTGTTTTTTTCAAACATATGCTTACACTTTACGCAGTTATAGTTAATTAGCCTACTCCACAAACGTTGTCTTCCCATATAAATTATTTGCAACATTTTTCATTGCTACTCCACTCCCAGAGTGATGGTATATAGCCTACCTCAATAAATGGATTATTCAACACAAAAATAATTTTTCAATTCGAACCAGTAGTTCCTGAGATTAGCGCGTTCAACCAAACAAACTCTTCAGCTTTATAAAATTAGTATACGTATAGTATATATATAAAATTAGTATAGAAGTACAAATTTTAGAAGTATAGATAGATAGCACTTTAAACTTTAAACTTACTTTTTGCGACTCGTAAAGGAATAACTGCATTGATTGTCATGACCGGCGTGGCGGTGTTCTTGGAGCGATTGATTGCGAAAGCTGGGATCGTGGGTTCGATTCCAACACAGTACAAATATTTGTTTGTTTTTGTTCTGTACGTATATTTATCAACTATCAGTCTACATCGATATAATATAGAATTATTCCAATTTATTACTTGCGACTGTTGTTCATTAGTTTTACGCTCGTTTGTAAAAACAACGGGTTGCACTCCGGCAGTGGCGACAGAAGCGAAAAATGAAGAGTTTAAAGGAAACACAACATTCATGACTCCATTTACTAGGTGACAGTGGTTGCCAAGGCAACCGTCAAACGCGTAGATAGGGCGTATCTCAAATACAGTCTTATGAATTTTCGATCAGGTCACGTGTCCTGACGCGACGAACGAAATTTTCATTTCAAAAATATTTATTGTGAAGTTATTAACAACGCTATCACATCATTAGCGTCGACCCCAAAGGTGGCGAGTTGAATAAAGGCCACAAAAACAATGCGAGCCAATATTTTAGTGAAACAATTAAAAACGAATTCGTTCGACCACCAGATGTTGCAACGGTCGAGCAATATGGCACGCGTGGTATATCACCGTGACCATCCCGCCGCCACCCGCCACCCGCCACCACTCCGAAACTGAGGGGTGCATGTTTAGGAATGTTTAAATGTCAACAATTTTTTTTACAATTCACTAGTAATTACTACACTACACAATTAATACTAGGACATAACAGTTTATCCTAAGAGTGTGTATTTCTATCAGGATAGACTAGTTTGGCCTAGGCTATACCAGTTTATCCTACTGCATGTAGGAAGAATTAGTTTGGCCTAGGAAAAACTAGTTTATCCTGAAATCGGGTTTGGCCGGTAACATATATAAGAGATTTGATATGAATGCACTGCGTTCGTTTCTCTACATAGCATAGGTCACTTTAAACTAAATTTTCATACTTCGAATGGTACAATAATAATTGGGTACAATATAGTGGTACAATAATGATTGGGTACAATATAGTGGTACAATAATGATTGGGTACAATAATAATTGGGTACAATATAATGGTACAATAATAATTGGGTACAATATAATGGTACAATAATAATTGGGATGTTTAATTTTATTCTTAACAAATTGGCGTAGTTAAAATATGCTTCGAACCATTGGCTAATCTATAAATGACACCTATTGTTTCATTTTCTGTTTCTGAATTCAAATCTAGACCATCGCGGGTCAATGACCCTCACCTGCACTGATTGGGGATATGTGTCACGGATATTACCGATAACCCTGCACCTTAAGGTCTTTAAGGACCTATAACAATTGGGGACAGTTCCGCGCACGGCTGTCTGATCCCAAATTAGGCAATTGAATGCCTGTGTAACGGTAACCGGATAGCTGATACACATACATATATGCAAACAATATAGTAGGTACTTATATAGGCCATATTACGCCCAGACACAGAACAAATAAATGTGCTCATCGCACAGATGTGTGCCCTGGACGGGAATCGAACCCAGGACCTCCGGTAATGCAGTCAGGTTCTCTAACCACTCGACCGCGAGGTCAGTCAAATATAATACTTTTATAGATGTTTTTATTGCGCCCAGACAGAGAACAAACAAATGTGCTCATCACACAAATGTTTGTCCCGGACGGGAATCGAACCCACGACGTCCGATTTTGCAGTGGCCGGCCCGCCTAGTGCTGTAGATCCGATTTCAACTCCTATACGTTCTGGGAACATTAATCGTGACTCCTTTCAATCTGCGTCACGACAAATCCGCAGTGTCAACATCGCTTAACGCCTCGAATGTTCCACTAATTAAGGTGTGTTCACACGTTCTCAGAGCCTAAAGGTTAGGTTAGGTTAGGTTAGACAGAAAATCTTTATATAAAAATCCCGCGTCACAAAGACAAAGAAAGTTTATTTGCACAAATATGGGTACATTAAATGATGTTACAGAAATATTAGTTCAATCCGTATATTGCCTTTTACAGCGTATGTCCGTTTGCGCTAATCTCCGAAACCACTGAACCGATTTCAATGAAATAAACATATCTATTATTTGGTCGAACTTAAAAGTTAGGATAGTTTGTAACTCGATTGATAATTTTTTTTTTGCAAAGTCAATATTGTCTTTATATGACAACGTTTAGTTGGACAAACATCGTGCTCCGGGATTTTTAGACATGATTTTAAGTTATTATAACCTTATTTTAATTGAACCAAGGCAACGTATGGTCTACTAGTATATTATAGTTTCCAAGGCTATGTTAGTAATGTTTTGAAGTTTTATATCAAGAGCAAAGCGTAGATAGCAGTCACGAGTAAGTTTGACTGTTTAGTGTTGATTTGGATAGTATTCCTTAATACTGCCTCCAATTAAAGGCTGTGCCCAACTGTGGGACGAACAAACGTTACGCAGTTTTTATGAGACCCGACTACTAGGTAGGTATTAGGTGTTAATATAATTATGTTGGTCATGGTGCTTGCTTAATACTAAATGAAATTATATCAACGATTATTAATTGGACTAATATTTCGGACAGTCAATTCCTGTAGTCCTGTTACTTGTGAATACTTACCAATGAATTCCTATCGACTTCTATTACTAACACAATTCACATAATCGCATTCCTATAGCCCCATTAGACGTGCAAATGTCCGGGCGTAGCAATAGGACTCGTGACTGCTGCCTCTCGTTTGTTACAATCTTCACATAAAAAACCTGTTTAAACAACAACAACAACAACAACAACATACCGTCACGCCAGGTCCCTTGCGGGGTAGGCAGAAAGCAGCGAGTGCCAAATATCCCTGTCCTTACAAACCTGCCGTGC
>DWGJ01005856.1:0-10012 GCA_018246895.1 Aspitha aspitha aspitha | reverse complement strand
ATATAACCAATTACAAAACGATATTTTTGCGCGCCATTATGCACGTTTTTCCGTTATGAATGTGAGTCTTACTGAGTATGAAATAAGGAATGTATTGGATTTATTTGTGTTATAAACTGGTATTTTCAATATTTTGATTTGTGCGAGTATTCATGTAAAGCAGCGATATGCAATTGTGTATTTAAATCCAATGACAACGACATTTCATGATTCGGATGCATCAGCTTCCAATTTACGCAATCTTCGGTCACTGGTTTATACGAAATCGTTATATCACGGTCAATGTTAACGTGATACTCCAGTACGGCCGGTTTCCTTTGAGTGACGTCACGATTCAATATTACGTCACCACACGAAAGGTGTTGAGGATACGCAATGACTTTGATAGTTACACACTACCAGAAGAACTTCTTCAATTCGTATTAACATACGTTAATAGATACATTTAAACTCATACACAATGAATCTCGGGCTAATCACATATAGACTTGGGCGGGAATCGAATCCACCACTCAAGGCTCATCAGTTAGATTGTCTAAGCACTATACCAACAAAACGATATAAGTATATTTCAAATACTAGCAGACTACAGCAACATCAAAATGTCAAAGTTTAAAATATTATTAAAATAATTGCCTACCTATTTTCTCAAATCTCAATATAATCGACATATCATAATAAAAACGATTACATGATATGATCTGTTTTATTTTGTAATACTTTTTGTCAATACAATAGTGAATTGCACAAAGAAGCAATGGATGGCATAGATAACCCAGATTTTTTTAATTCCCCATTTCACAATGTCATTGTGCGATCATAAAAATACAATTGGCCAGTATTTTTGTAAACCGCAATTCCAAAAGTCGCGTTCGGGTCGTATTGAAAATAGTTTAAAAAATTAATAAATAATTTACGTTTTATATTTTCTAAAAATTAACGACAGCGGTAACATTAAATAGAAACAATAAATTTTAATTGGCTGTATACGTTGATTACCGTAGCATCAATACAAGTTACGTTTTTAAGTGTTTGGAATTTTTGCTGTTCATATATTTTTTTCTTGTCTTTAAATAGTTATATATTAATTAGACTTGACCTTAAAGCAATAACAAAAAAATACGTACCTTCCTAACGCTAAATATTAAGTTACTACTTCATGATATAATTTGAAAAATAAATTGTTTTATCTATTAGGCTATTAGAAAGTAATATTACCACTAATATAAGCAATGCCTGAGTTAATGTACGCCGATAGAGCCCTATAGGGCCAGTAATATAAGAAATACAATAAATATATATAAATTCGTAATATTTCAACTACTGTATACATGAAATGTATATAGGTATAGCGCTCAAAAATAATTTATATAATTAATGGATCAATTTTGTTTTGCTACACTGAAATAGTTACGGAGGGTTATTAACACTGGCTTTATATAATTTTTGCGTAGAAATATTATATTTAAAAACAATATTCCGTGCTTGTATAAAAATCCGCCTTCATTTTACAACACGAATACCAACTTGACGATCTATTTCCCGGCAATTAGCTACAAATTTGCTCGATTACTTGTAATCGTTCCGTTAAAATTTTACCGCGAAATCGATTAGTTCTTAAATCGACTCAAGTCGTGATAAAATAAAAAATCAACCAAAAGCGTGCGTGCGTTTTCGTACACAATACATGTAAGTGATTTAACAAAACAATCAGCATATAGTACTAAAAATATCTACGTTATTTTTAAAATAAATTTTAATATAATTCAGCTCAAAATTACTAGTCGTAAACAAAACTACTACTTTATTATTGAACATAAAGGGATCTTAATAAAAAACTAAATTTTTCTTCATAATACAAACAGTACATAAATGAAATTAAAGTGCAACTCAATTTTTTAAAATTCCAGAATAAAAACGTATTGCCAAAAAAAATAGGTAAATAAATTTTGAAAACGCAAAAATAATGACGATATCGGGCAGTACATTGTGCAGTATAATTCAAAGCTTCCCAGTGTTGCTAATATTAGCGCAAAAGTACAATAAATGCTTAACAACCCCGTTTATATACAAGCCGCCGAGTCCGACGCATTCGCCGGAGTACTACGAAGCCTACGACGCACTAATTCAATCGCTATTCGGATTGAACTGCGACCATTATCCCCAATACGGGCACAACTCATACGGCTACGGGAAAAAATGGGCTCAAGGCTACACTTACCACAAGCCGTGCGATGACCACTACCCCGCCGCGCATCCCCCGCCCCACGCTTACGGTTATCCCCACGGGTTGGGTCAATCTCACCGCGGTTATCCCTATGAGTCGAGCTCATCGCACAGCGGTTATCCCTATTACGGCTCGAGGAAGGCCAACGTGTACAATACCACCTACGTTTACAAATACCCCACGAATCGTGTAGTGAACACGAAACACAAGTACAAAATTGTCGTGATGAAGAACGGGAGAGGCAGGAAAGCAGAGAAGTTGCAGGGTAAGTTGCATTTTCTATCTTGATTTCTACCTGTTAATGGTCCTGACCGCTAAGTTGCAGGGGTCACTTCGATTCGAGTATAAAACAGGTTTTGCATCTGTGTTTATGTCAATAATGATTTTATTATTCCTCTACTGGGCATCGGTCTTTTCTCATAACGACAAGGTCTAATACCATCGTCTGCCTCCGGCCCTGGGCGAATTCGCAGAGTTCACACGCCTGAGAGAATATGCACTAAAATGTGCGGGTATGGTCACGAAGTTTTCTGATGTTTATCTAACTAGTGTAAGGAAGTATTGGACAAGGGGCAATCCCGGAAAAGGGTTTCCCGGAAAAGGAAAGGTCGGGTTTTTATTATTCACGTTCGAAGCCTAGGAAAACTGAGAGGACCAATCATCATAATAACACGATTATTCAGAATTTCCCATTGCTATGTAAGTAAAGTTTTCTACAAAATCTACGTGCAAAGCTTTAAGAATAACACCATTTTGGATGTTCAGGGTTTTTCAAAACTTAGTCTTGGGGACGTGGAAGATATATTTGTCCATTTCTCAATTATAAATCTAGATAAACTACATCAACGTAAATGTATTTGTCTGTGAGAGAATGTTTATAAACAAACATTTCAAGACAAAGGGGTTCAAACGCCTTCCCTTGCACGTCCATTAACGGTTTTAAGCGATAACACACACACATCCTGGCCGCCATTCCTGTGTCAAGATGACACATTGTTCTAGCAAACAGATTATTTTATTATTGTAATGACGTAATTTATTGAAATTGATTGAAATTTGATTTTTAATTTAATATCAATTTGTAATGTATTTGACTGACTCCGTAATTTTCATAGCACTAACGCATTAGGTTAAGGACCTGTAATGTTAGTCTGGTATTAAATTTTAATAATAGATAAATAAATAAATAAATACTTTTAATTATAATCATATTGGTCTTAGAAGTCATTTTGGAGAAGGGTTTTCTGTTTTTCCCGTTTTCTGAAATTAACAATTCGATATTTCCCGGTATTCTGATATCCGGGTTTTATTCACAGCATTGGAAGTTAGTTCCGGCGTTGACATACTATCGTCATTATACATTAAGGATGCGAATTATACAAACTTGACTACCTCTGTTCCACGTTATTCTCGATTTTAAAGCATTTAGCAGAATTTATTAGAAAATACCATATGTTCAGTTCTAATTTTAAATTTTTAAAAAGTATTTTATATTTTAGTTGTTTTGTTATGTCATTGAAAATGTGTCAATAAAAAGATGTGAACAAGCAGTAATTTTACTTAAATGAATATATACTAAAATCAGTTTAATTAATAATAATACTTAATATACATTTTTATACTTGGGGTTGCGAGAATTATGGTCAGTTTGGAGATATGCTGGTTTTTCGACAATAAATATTTTAATCAACATCCTTATATTTTATAATCACATGATAAATACAGTCGTATATTTGACATTCGCATGTATATTATTTAAACACAAACTAGGTTCCTGGCTGAGTGACTTTTTACTTCGATTTTTTGTCATGTCCAAAAAAATCCTTTACAAAATCGTATCTCTCTTTGAATACTCTATTCAAGTTATGTAAAGGACACGTGCAATTTTACATAAGTTTACAATTACGTTTGATTTTATGAGCCATCTAAAACATTATAAATCGACTACTACTAAGATTCTGTTATTATTTTCGTAAATTATTTGATCTTAAACTGCAGCGTCCTAAAGTCGCTTCTCCCCAGCAATGGGCTCAATATAAACAATACAGTCAGTGTTCTAAGATTATAAACAAATATATTAACAAATCAAACATGAACAGACGTATGTGCACGATTGTATATTAGATAAATGTCCGTGTGACGTCACAGTTCACCTCGCAAGTCCGATCTCTTAAGCGCAAGCTGGTCAAGACCTCAGCAGTACACACTCTTGACCGCTCACCGCACGCGCGCTAACATACTTCCACACCAGAGAGTATTTACACTCATGCATTATACACTCAACCCGTAATCCTACAGACTGTTAACACGCGTTTCGTCATACGAGTTTTTTTTTTAATTAGCCGGTTTTTGTGTTATCTGTTGCGGAGTTTTTTTTTTCGTGAACCTCACATCGTGTGGCTGCGGATTCTAATTGCGTGTTATTCCAATAATAATAAAAAATCGTAACTTTATTAACGTGTCTGAAAATAATTAATCACGTAATTTTTAAACTTTTCGTTCTAAAACGCTGACTTTTTTTAAATGTTCCTCTTTCAATATATGCGTTATTTTCGGCGATTGTTGCGCGGAGTAAGTTGAAAATTCTGTTTGTATATCTTCAGTGCTAATCGAACTGTCCATGATGCAGCGTGGTATATTTAAGCTTGTGTGTGTGTGTCTGTGTGTTCATATAGCCGTAGTTACGTGCCAATTCGGTGAGTATCCGATAAGGTTCTATTTAAATTAAATAACTATCTACTTCCTTTATATGCAGTTAATTTACTAATTATGTTAATTGGGTGCTGCTTTGTACGTTTTATTGTTTTTACCTGTTCTGTTTTTTTATAACATCTATTTCGTAAATGCCAGGAACTTTCGTTATAAAAAAAAGTTAATCTTTTAGGCCCGTTATTAAAATACTCCAGTTTGCTAATCGCTGTTAAAGTTTTAAATTGTATGTATTTTAAGGTTAAATATCAAATTGTTTTTATTTATAAGGTCGATTAATTATGCGTTATGTAGTATATAAATAACATTACATGTTATTTAGTTAAGTAGGGACAGAGGCGTTTTCGTTACCTTTGTTATTCAAAGATACATTATCCTCATCCAAACATCCACTCAGCTATTAAGAAAGAAACAAAAAAATTGTTTTTTTTAATATCATTCATGTAAAACTGAGTATTAGCAGCAGTTAATAAGAATTGTTAAAGATTTATTCCCAAATCTAAATTACTACTTATCTGTATATTAAGGCAATTAAATTTAAAAAAAACCGTTATCTTTTAAATAGCGTAAAAGCGAATACAGTAAACGTTTAACAATGATATAATGTTATTTATTTTTGATTAAAAATAAATCTAAACTTCATTTAGATCTGCAATGACAGATATTTTTGACTCGACCTCTCCTTATAGCCGCATATGAAGCAACTAATTTCTTTCTGAATATTCTATTGACCGACCTCAAGAGTTACCTTTATGGAACTGACCAAGATACACGCACAGTTTATAAAGCTTATTTTATTTATTAATCTCACTAATGATTAGTTTTTGCTATACATAAAAGGATCATTCTCGAACAGTTGGCTCGTTACAATAACAAACATCTTAACGACTTTGTGTTGTAGGAATGAAGTTACCGTGGCTTCATTACTTATATCAATATTATCACTGATATATAAGTACTATATAGTGGTTTGACCGCGGCTTCAATTGCATTTTCAAAATAATCTATCTTGTTCACTGTTCATACCGTTAAGGGTGCGTTTCCACCAGGGATGTGCGAGGATGCGTTGCGAGGAATGTGTTTGTTAAGAACCAATAGGAGAGAAACCTCGCTCCGCTACGCGAGCGTATTGAGCGAGGCTAGGTAAATGAAGGGATCCTATCGTCGTCGATTGCCTACCCCATTAGGGACAGCGTGATAGTATTCGTAATTAAATACACAACAGAGCACAGGGAGAAAGCGTGACCTATATCGATAAACAATTATTGGCGTATTATCAGTGAGATAGCTGGAATCAGCGTCGGTTCATTGCGAGTGACCCCGGCGACTTTGCACTGATTGGACTGATTGATGTATTTGTTGAGAGCATTTCAAGTTATTATTAAACTGGCCTGTTTTTCCCATATCAGTATTCCGAGCTCTCCACCCATTAGGTCCCTTTCGGGGTAAATAGAAAGCATATTTATGATAATAATAATGTTAAAATTGACGAAATTTTAATTTCAATATGTGCGAGTCAATTGAGATACTTTTTAATGGTAAGAAATGGTTTCCATGACAACGCGCGCAATAAGCAGTGAATTACCAACAAACGATTATCGTACAACAATATAAAAGATAGTAACGTTTTTGCTAAAAAAATTGGTATTCCCAAAGCTGTTAAATGGCAAACACGTAAATCATGGTTTATTATGATGATCTATGAGGTTTTCGCGGTTTTTTTGCAAATTGCGCGTAATTCAGCCAACCATGACAGGTACTGTTGTCATAGTGACACAATACAATATGAAAGATTGTAGATGTAAAATAATGAATAAAAATTATAAAAATAAGATTTTGAGAAAATTCGCAAGCGGTTTCTATAATCATCTGTATTTCAAATTCGCAAACGCCTCCATTTTTTGTCTCTGTTTCTCGAGCGGTTTTTTTCTACTTTTTTTTGTTGGTAGCTATTCATTAGCTGTAGCGTTATCAAAAACATCTTGAGAACATAATAACAAAAAATACGGCAAAACATTTAATCGAATTTAAATTGTATGCTTGAATTTCGAACGTTAGTAACAGTAATTGGAACAATTCGACACGCGAGCATCTTAAATTATGCTATCAAATACCTGTGCTGTGAGAATCGCACAGGTAATAAACATAGAGACAAAGACAAAGACATTTATTTGCTCAAATATGGATACATTTAAAGATGTAACAGAATTGTTAGTTCAATCCATATTTTGCCTTTTACGGCGTACAAATTTATGGCGCATGCACCTAACTGGGATGAAGATGTAAAGTGCTGTTATTGTGTGCATATAAACGTCACTCATGCGATTTGACAGAGCCGTAAGACTTGTAATCCTGATTCCTTCAAAACTGTCCTGTTTCATTGGTTATTAGTATTGTCAGAGGTTACTTTACAATTGTTAATCTTATGTATAGTGTTATCAATGTAACAAGGTCTCAGATGCACATTTAGGTCAAATTACGTGTCTCGAACATAATACATAAACGTGTATACAACCTTGTTAATGTTTTTGCAAAGGTATGCCATTTCCAACCGTTCAATTCTCATTGCTCTATGACACCATAAAAACCAGGCATCGACCGTGGCAATGACGTTGTCGGCAATTATTTGCTAAAAATGTAGAGATGTGCAAACACCGGGGATTCACCGTGGCGTTTGTACTTGGTAAACAACAAAATTGTTTAAAAATTCAAGTTAAAAAAATTCCAAAAATTGACATTCCGGCTTTTTAACTGTTACCGTTTTCATTGTATTTGTATGTTTTTATTAAGGTTTCGTAAAAAGCATATTTAACAAAATGTGTTATTGCGAACAAATAATATTTATTCTTCATTTTATGGAAAATGACTTAATTTAATTGTTACTTAGGCTTTATCCCGCGCCGAGATCGAAGACCGACGTTTGGTTTCGCTCAGAACTTCTTCCCGGATCCCGGGCGGATCAGAGAAAGCCTCTCCGGAATACTCCACTTCCGGCCCGGCAACTCGGATCGGAACCAGCAATTCGTTTACCCATTTAACAATAGACCGGGCATCAGCAATAACGGACCGAATAACGATCAGTACAGACCCGATTATCCCAACGATATCAATCGACGTCCAAATAACGTAAGATTCCCGGATGCGGGAAGGGATGTACCGAATGACAGTGTCAATTTCGAAAAACCTCACAATCCCAACGAGATTCCAATCCCAACATCACACACTCCCAACGAGAACCCAGAATTTCATGGGAACGATGATTATAACACTATTAATGGTGCACTGATATCTGGGAATGATAATCAAGGTTTCGTTCCTTACTACAACGAAAATGATGAACTTGTGCCTGGAAGTAACGACAATGATAAACCAGTTTTCACCGATGACAACAATAATGGATTCGTAACTGGCAACACTAATGGGAATGAACCTGTTTTTGATAATAATAACAACGGTGGATTGAGTTCAGGAAGTGTTGATACTAATAAAAATAATAATAATGAAAACGGTGGCCTAATTTCTGGCAACACTAACGACAACAGACCCGTTTTTGGGAATAACGAAAATGGTGGATTAATCTCAGGGAATAACAATAACCGACCTGTGTTTGTTGATGTTGACAATGGCGGGAATGTTCCTGAAAATAATGCGAAGAATAATGGCGGACTAATTTCTGGGGCCAATGATAGACCTGTTTTCGGGACTGCTGACAACGGAGCAGTAACACAAGCCCCTACACCTGGGCACGCTGCTGGAGATTCCGAAGATGCAAAAGTCCCGGTGTTCGCTGATAGAAATAGCGATGACGTCACCAGCAGTACCCTGCCTCCACTGACTCCCGTACCAGCTACTGAGACGAAGAATAACTTCAACTTCGGCACCCAAGGCGTATTCAGTAATGACACACTTTTTTCTATTGGGATTGTAACTAATTGTGAACTAACTATGGTAGCAATACCAAGCATTTGTTGCACTTATAATTTATGGGGGCATTAACAATTTACTGGGGTCTGTGTTGCACGACTCAGCGATGCCAGGTTTATCCTATGAAAATAATTAAATCAGCTAATAGGCAGTCACTTTTTTATTGTAATTTTTAATCATACGGTGTTATTATTCCAAAATGCAATGGGAAGTTCATATAGAGAATCTTCAAATTAATTCAGCTTAAATCAGTAGCGCATCTGTAATTAATATAGATTAGTAAGTGACTGCAACACAGATTTTCTATAGACTTGAGCAAAGCGTTTGAGTGAATGGAAATAGAACTTTTGATCTGTTGAAGAGTTGCATGCTTGTCAATAAATTCTAACATAATAATTTATGACCTACTTGTATATGCATGGATATCGTGATTTTCTTAAATAAAATAAAATCAAACCATTCACAATCCATTAATTGCAATAAAACAATGAATACAATTTAATTTTATTGTAAACTCGCTAATCAATTAGATTTAAGTACGTAAAATATAAAAAACACTCCCGATTATTATTATAATAGGAGAAAGGTATTTGCCATTAGCGTTTGAGATTATTTATCGGCGTATGGCAACATTATGCTGTAACATCCGGCATCAAATAGCACCTGGTTTACTATTCAAACCTCGTGTAGGTTTTATTTGCTTAAATATTAATGATTTCTGTGTAAATTCAATCATATGTCGCTCAACTTGTGTCGTATTTAACTTCACTCATATTTTAGGAAAATAAATAGAGTAATGAGTAATTGGGTTCATATTTACAATACGACTTGAAAGAAATAAATGCTTGTTAGCAGTTCATAGTTCCAATGACTTTAAGTTCGATCACAATTTATAAATTGGTGCTTTATCGAGATCCTGAGCTTTTTCGAATACAAATTATTCTTACTTATATAAAGAGTACCTATCACCAAGGACTCTCGAGCATCTCATTTTCAAGGTCATTCTACCGGGTCCTTTGGCAGCACGACCTTTGCCTGTTACCAGTAACTTATTCAATCTTTTTTTATCTTCTTTTTGTCAGGTCGAAGCAAGTGGGCTACGTCAACAGCATATTGGCTTTGCCATTATCAGAAGACGTGAAACTGCTGGTT